>ML816803.1:150644-165824 GCA_009831015.1 Picea engelmannii
ATTTAGATTCATCAAATATTAACGAATTCATAGCAGAATAAATAAATGCATAATTCAACAGGGTACCTGGTTCTGATGCTATTTCCGTTGCCAGCTGCCTTGCTACTGCTGCTCTCCTGCTACCTGCTACACAACCCAGTCCTGTTGCAAACACAAAAAAATTGCCCAAAACTATTGTCCACCCTGCCAACTAGGAAAACAACCTAGCTCCAGGATATCTACGGATATCCTGGCCCTCCGAGCCCAAAACCTCTAGCAACCCCGGTCCACTGTGTCAAACCCAAACACAAAATTCCTTCCTCGTCCAATACTCAGAGTTCTCCCCAAAAAAATCATGGCCTCCTTCCCATCGAATGCCCCACTCCAAATCCTTCCTTCCTTCCTTATCCCTCCCTTCACCGACACTCCTTCCTCCATTAAATTCCTTATCCCTTCATTTAATTACCCTTATCCATTCATTAATTCTCTTATCTTCTCAGGATCCTTATGTGATCCCTTCTTGTATACGTAACTTGATTAAATGTTATATTTTATTCTCCACCTTTAATTTAATACTTTATTAATTAATGAATTAATTAATAATTAAATCAATCATTAACCATATTGATTAAAGAGTTAATTATACTTAAATTAATCATAATCAAGAATAAATAATTAGTTAAGGTTATTTTAATAAATAATTATAGTTTAGCTAATCTTTTAGGATTACATTATTAAATTAATTATAATTTATAATCAAGGGTCGTTACATTAATGAGTATCAAAAGACATGATAGGGGTGGAAATAAACAATGTTGAGGAAAGGGTATCTCAATGAACCAAGTTCTCCCTATACAAAGGAACTCATGGAGATGGACATCACATGTGGCCTTACATGTCAATGACACCATGAACATGAAGTAAACCCCATGTCATACCACTCATTCATACTTACACTTTGATGGGTTTCTCGAGAACTACTCCTCTACTTGGATACTAGCACACTTAATAGATTTGTTTGATGATCCTCCCATACCTAAACTTGGAAAATTGTATAATGTCAAAAGCTTGTCTACACTTTGAAGAATATATCTAATGTTAATTACTTACGTGTATTTTTCATTAAAATATGACTTACCTTTTATGGTTCTAATGAATCTTGTATCCGTGATGGTTGGTCTCACTTGATTCTTTGACCCCTTTCTTGATGATGATGTACCCCTTGAGACACTCCTTTGGAGGAAATTCATGATGCTTCTCTCACACGGTATGGAGGATGTTGCACCCATGATGACTAGAATTGGGTCATGTGATGACTTAGCATGCTATTTGACAACTTACACCACCTCTTGGACCTAGTACATTGCATATGTGAGCTAAGACATTGCATTGTTGGCTTGATTGGTCACTTAGAGGGTAGGAATGCCTCCACCTTGGACATTTCACCCATTTGAGTAAAGTATGGTTTTGTTGGATGATGTTTCCCTTTATGAGGATGTTACACCTCTTTAGAGAGGTTATGGAGCCATTTTCCATGATGATTGCATGCTTGGAGGTTAGGATGTTTCACATGTAGAGGATGATTCCATGTTTGAGGATGATGTGACATTTTCTTGATTCGACATAGCCTTTGGATAATGATTTGGAACCTTGAGGATGATGATATGTGACTTAATTAATGAGGAGGAATGACCTTTGATCATACTTTTCACCTTTTGGGAGAGAGACATGAATTTTGGATTTTTGTACCCCAAACCTGACATTCTCTTACAAATTTTTGAATGTCTTTCTTCATTCCTTCCTAAAAAAAATATTTTTTGATCATTCAATATGTTTTAAGGAACCTTGAATGTCCTACCATCTTAGAGTCATGAGACTCCCTTCATATTTTTTTCTTCGACTTTGATTGAGGAAATAAAAATATTCTACCCTTGTGCCCTAAAATATCTCTCTTCCATTCCCAATGTTCCATAGTTTTCATCCCTTCCTTAATACAATGCATTTTTTGCCTCGTACTATTATAATTTTTCCATGCATGGCAGGCTTATTCTAACCACACCGGAATGGAAGATGTAATGGAATATAAAGTTGAGGCTTCTTTTATTATGGAAAGGGAATCTTCAACCACAATTCCCTTCCTCTTTTTGTAGATTATTTCAAAGTCAAACTCCTACATATTTTCTACCCATTTTTGTTTCTCTTCCTATAAAAATATTTGATCCAAAAATTACTTTAGGATATCATGGTCTGTTTTGAATTTAAAATGCCTCCCAATGAGATATTGGCACCATTTTTTATTGCATGTAAATTTGAAACCATATATTTCACCAAGACTTTTCCCTTTAATTATTTAATTTCAAAACCCAATGGTCTCTCTTCTTGCATCAATACTGCTCAATTCCTTGTCTAGATGCATCGCATCTGACTATAAATGTTTTTTCCAAAATCAGGTGTTGCCAATAATGGTGTAGAAGACATGACATCTTTTAAGAGTGAGAATTCCAAGGTATCCTCTTCATCCATACAAATGAACTTTTATTCAAGAGAGAATTGAATGGGATTGTAATGCATGCATAATTCTTAACAAGTTTCTAGTAATATCATAATTCTTAAGAGTCTTGATTTTCTTAGGAGCATGCCATTTTTTTATAGCTTGGATATTTTGAGGGTCCACCTTAACCCCTTCCCTTGAAACAATATGACCCAAACTTGTTTCCCAAAAGAACATTTGGATATTTTTACATACAATTGATTGTTCTCAAGAATTTTCAGGACTTGATCAACATGTTTATTGTGCTCTTCCCATGATTTTCTATAGATAAGTATATTATCAAAGAAAATCAAAACAAACTTTCTAAGATGGGGTCGAAATTTTTTATTCATAAGGCTTTGAAATTTCGAAGGAGAATTATTCAATCCAAAAGGCATGATCAAGAACTCATAGTGCCCATCATGAGTTCTAAAATTTGTTTTGGGAATGTCTATTGGGGAATAAGGTCGAACATGACATGAAACGAAAAAGATAATACTAAAGATAATCAAATAGGAGACAAAAAAATTCAAAGATAAATGTGGTGTCTAAATACATTGTTACAACACTTAATAAGAGAACACTATGATCATAACATCATAGTGCATATTGTACACCTTGATCCACATGATCTTTTTTTTTTCTTGGTGGTAATGACCCATGAGGTCTGTTATTTATAGCCTCGATATCTAACCAAATTCCATAAAATTGGGAAGATCTTTTCCACATGTAACTATATGTTGTTATATTTGACTCCACTAAATCTACATTGTTGAGTCATCTCGATAAGGATGCTTGACCCGACCATCCATGCATATAAATAGTATTCAATTGTTGGGATGGTCGATCCATCACTATACTATCTTCAACTTCTGGTCGATAGTCCGATACACAGGCATGTCGACTACTCAACTGAATCATGTAGATTTTCGGTCAATCATCTAACAGATTATTAATCTAGATGTAGGTCAACCACTCGACCGCTTAAATCTGGGAGAGGTGTGATGAACCATCGATGCTTAATGTTCCAACACGCCCCATGAACACATGTCTGTAGATATTTAGGAGGTGAAATTATGTCATCATGACACCCCCCCCATAATTGCAGCTTCTTGAATCCCAAACATCATACAAAGCTTGATAAATCTATCTTCAGCTAAATGTTTGTTGGAGATATCAACAACTTGATCATTTGTTCTACAATATTCAAGAGATACAACATTCTCATGAACCAACTATCTCAAATAGTAAGCATGGATCTCAACATGATTCATCTTATTGTGGGAAACATGATTGTCAACAGCATGTATAACACTTTGACTATCACAATATATTGTATTCGATATCTGAATAGGAAGGCCAAGTTCTCCAAAAATTTGGCGGATCCATACTGCTTCAATGTGTCCTTGAATGACACCACAATATTCTACTTCTATAGTCAACAAGGAGACTACCTTATGTCTCTTACGTGACCACACCAACAATCGAACGCTAAAGATAAACACATAGACAGAAGTGGACTTTTGATCATCACTGTCACCAGCACAGTCAAAGTCGATGAAGCTAACTAATGAATCTAAACTTCGACAATACTTGATACCAAAATGTGTGGTACCCTTGAGATAGTGGAAAATGTATTTGACTTATTTCTAGTGGCTTTCTTTGGGGTCGTGCATAAATAGAGAAACCACACTAACAACAAAATAAATGTCAAGTTGACTATGAGTAAGATAAATAATATTTTCAACTGATTGTCGATAAAGTGTAGCATCGACTACGGGTGTTTAACAAGTTTTGGTAAGATTTAATTCAAATTGAAAAGGAGTAGCATATGTCTTTCAATCAGACATCTTAAAACATGTCAAAAAATCCATCACTTATTTAGACTTAGAAATGAAAAAACCATCACACAACGGTAATACTTGAAGACCCAAAAAATAATGTAGAGTACCAAGATCTATCTTGTCAAAGGAGTCAATAAGTTGTTTCTTCAATCTAAGGATGAGATAATTATTAGTGCTAGTAACGAGTAGTTCATCTACATATACAAAAAAAATCAAAGTGTATCCATTGGAATGGAGTACATACAAGATGTGATCATATTCTCAATGTTTGAAACCAAGTCGAAGAAAGAAACTATCGATCAAGTAGCATACTAAGCTCGGGGAGATTAATTCAAACCATAAATCCAATTATTAAGTCGACAAACCAAATTAGAATCTGTCACAAAAATAGGTGGTTGATCCATGAAAATTTCTTCAGATAGCTCTCCATGAATAAAGGCACTCTTCACATCCATTTGATGGCTTTTCCATCCAAAATGACCAGCAAGGGAAATAATCAATCAACCAAAGTTCATCTTTGAAACAAGGGAAGAGGGTTCATTGTAATCAATACTTTCTTGTTGAGAAAATACCTTTGCAACAAGCGTTATTTATGTCGCTCAACAACACCTTCAGAGGTAAATTGGTCCTATAAACCCATTGAAACTTCACAATTTTCTTTCCTTGCGGTTGAGGAACTAAGTCCCGAGTGTGACTCTTCAACAAAGAAAAAATTTCTATCTACATATCATGTTCCCATTTAGGTCCTCCTTGAGCATCTGAGTAGGAAACAAGATCATAAATTTCAAGTACATGAGTCATCAAGGAAATGATTACATGTTTCTTTTGACCTCAAATTTGTCATTCGAAGGAGGCATCATTGGAATCAACTCCAACAACTTCAATTGTCTTGGCATCCCATCTGGGTAGACAAGAAACAAGTGAATTATGGTTCACTACAGTAGGTTGAGAAGAAGTTATAGGGTTTTTAGTCAATGGATGAGTCAGAATAGAGGACGACAGACTAGTCGAATCGAAGGTCAACAGTTTATTCGAAATAGTAACAAAGTTCAATTGTTCAGTCGAAGGAGTTAAATATTGAGCAGGAGAACCAGTTTCGAAGACAACATTAAAGGGATCATCTTGCAGAAATCCAAAAGAATCATTCAAAAAATTGACGTCAGAATACTTCTCTTCAAACCATACATTTCATATGATAATGATTAGGGATTTGACAGGATCAAACAGTCGATAGGATTTCGACTCTTTAGAGTGGTCCATCATGATGCAAGCATGACTCATTGCATCCAATGTTTTTCTACAATCATCATAAATACACGCCCAAGAAACACATCCAAATACACAAAGGTGGTCGACCGAAGGATTATTTCCACACCAGCATTTGACTAGAGTCGTGCAAGGCATAGCTCGAGTCGAGATGGAATTGAGCAGATAATGTTCACAATACACCAATTAAGCCCATAATCTAGGAGGCATATCTTTATCCTACAAAATACTTCTACCCATTTCAACTAAAGTATGATTCTTACATTGTGCAATGCCATTCTTCTAAGGTTTTTGAGGAACCAACCATTGTCAGTTAATACCAAATCAAACTAAGTATTCTTTAAAAGTTTGATTTACATACTCACCAACATTGTCCGATCTTAGGATCTTGATGGGTTAGCCAAATTTCTTTTTGACAAAGTCTTGAAGCTCCTTGAGCTTTTCAAAGACAATGTTCTTGTTCTTCAAAAGATAGACCCATGTGAAATGAGAGAAATCATCATGAAAGTTAAAATATATCTTGCACCTTCCAATAAAGATAGATTGATGCAACAAAAATAACTATGAACCATCTCCATTAGGTTTTGTGCTTGCCACCATAGATGATTTTAGGAGCTAAATTTCGCAAATGGGGTAATTTTCCATGGTTTTTCCCAAAAAAAGATTTGCCAATTTCCATTTTTTCTAAAAAAAATCGCCCAAATTCCATAGAATAAAATTATTTTACCTTAAAAATCACCAAAATTTTATACAAACGATATTAAATCCTTAGAAATTTGAATTTTTTACAAAACTATCGCCAAACATTTTAAATTTTTCTTATTAATGACTATTAAGATTAGCCCATGTTTCTACATTTCCATATAAATTTCCATCCTTAAAATTATCCCTGCTTGCCACACTTTTCCAGAGTCGAATGTTACCTAATGATTCTTTCCAAGAAAACATCCCTTATAGACTCCTTAAGGGGGAACACTTTATGTAAACCAACAACTAAGTTTTGAGTTTCCATTGACTGTAAACTTCAAAAATTCATGTGTATGAGTCATTCATTCCAAATTTGACTTTGTTCATCAGTGTGAGAAACAAGAGAATTTGGTCCAGTGTCAAGTCCAATTGTGTCATAGAATTTGTATAAACTATTTGTTGGGTCGAGAAGTTTGTCGATGAAAATCAAAATCCATTTCTTCAAGCACACACATAGAATCAATCTGGAAAAAATTCCATAATCTTACCTATTTGTGTTAACTAAGAAGCATACAACATATGGGAACTTAGGTTTGGCACATGATATATGTCAACAATATTCCCATGTCAATGGTAACATCACCCTGACCAACAACATTTAGAGAAAAATCATTGGAAACATATATTTCCTCTCCTTAGCTTCATCCAACCATGTGAAAAAGGAGGCATCCTTAGCCATGTGATGAGTGCACCCAGAGTCGACTACCCATTTGTTTTGTATAGAATGAGATAGCAAGGCTTGAGAAGTTCAACTAGGAAGGTGAAATTATCAGAGGGTCGTCATTCATAGGACATGTTTCCTTCCAGGTGTTTAATCATCTCCTCTAAATCATGTCTCTTTTTATAACATACTTTATTCACATGTATAGTATTTCCACAATAATGACCACAATACTGACATGTATTCTTATTTTGATTTTGTTTGGGTGCATATGTTTGTCCCTTAGGTTTATGGTTTTGATATACAGGTTTCTATGTAGAGGCATCCAACCATACTCTATTCCTAGGATCCACATTTTATTTTCCTTTGAGAAAGTGGGCTTGATGTTTACCATCAAGCTTTCCTTCTTCAAGCAGTCTGTGTTGATCAGTAATCAAAAGACCATATAAATATTCAAAGGTGTAATCCTTACCATCTTCCTTTTGTTCTTTCCAGTTGGTGTGGAAAGTAAACATAGATACATCGAACGATATTCTCAAATTCATCAAGAAAAACTTGATGAGTTGTCCATCCTTCTTATGATATTTCTTTCCACATTCACCCAATTTCAACTAGATTTCTTTGATGCGTTCCAAGTAGTCCTCTATTCTATCAAAAGAATGAGGATAGACAAATATCAACTCTTTCTCCAACTGCTTGATGAGGCTTTTATCAATTCGGTTGAACAACAACTTTGTCTTCTTCCAGACTTGATGACGACATTCAATTCCACTAAGGTAAAATCAAATCTCCTATGAGATATAGGTCATGATGACCCCCACAACCTCATCCTTCTTTCCATCAACAACAAACTTTGCCTAATCATATGTTGGATCTAGAATCAAAATCTCCATATACTTCCACATTCCTTTACTCTTCAACAATTTTTCCATATATGGTTCCAATACTATGTAATTTAATCTGTTTAGAAAAACAAGATCAATATTAGAATCCATATTCTATATCTAAATAGAAATTGTTCTATTTCAACAAGTTCCAATCAACAAACCACTAGCCTAGAGTCAATCAGACAGTAGATCTGAATCAACAAGGTTTGTGGATAATAGGTCAAGGTTTTAAACCATTTGTTCTGATACCATGTTGGGGAATAGGGTGGAACAGGACATGAAACAGAAAATGCAGTACTACAGATAATTGAAGAAAAGATAAAAAAATATTGAAGATAAAGATGGTGTCTAAATACAACATTACATCACTTAAGCAAAGTGCACTATGATCATAAATTCAAAGTGCGTGTTTCACACCTTGATCCACATGATATATGTGTTCTATTTATTTTTTATAATGACCCATGAGGTTTGTTATTTATAGCCTCAATATCTAGCCAACTTCCATGGAATAGAGAACATTTTGTTCATATGTAAACATCATTTAATAGAGTTGACTCTACCAAATCTACGTTTTCCAGTCGACTCGATAAGGATGCTCGACCTGACCGTCCATGTGTCCAACTCATAGTCAATTTCTAGGTTGATCAATCCACTACCTGAATATCTTCGACTATTGGTCAACTATCCAACTGATAAGCATATCGACTACTCGATCGATTGATGTAGATTTTTGGTTGATCGCTTGACCAACTATATCTAGTTGTAGATCGATCACTTGACTGATTGAATCCAGGAGAGGTATGATGGACCATCAATGATTGATGTTCCAAAAATGTCATATTTTCTTAATATTATCTGATGGTATCTCGATTTAAGATCCATCTTTGTAAAATAAACCACTTCATGAAGCTCATCTAATAGCTCATCAATATTTGGAATAGGGAATTTATCCTTTATGGTAATTTTGGTTAGATATCTATAATCAAGACACTTTCTCCAAGAATTATATTTTCTTCTCACCATCACTATTGGAGATAAAAATGAACTCCTTCTTGGTTGAATAATACCCGAATATAGCATGTCTTGTACTATTTTTTCAATCTCTCCCTTTTGCTAATGATGATATCTATAAGGCCTTTTATTAGGAGGAGTACTTCCTAGTTTTAGCTCGATTTGATGTTCATGATATCTAGATGGAGGTATACCTTTAGGAATTTATTGGAAGACCCTTTAGTTCTTTTCCAAGGTGCATCTTAATTCTTCTAGAATATTTCCATCTTCCTATAGGATTAAACCACAATACAAGACCTAATTGTGAGAAGGAAATACTACACTAGCTAATTGCAAAAGAGAGAGAGGAGAGAGAAAAATAGAATCAATGTTCACACATAAGAGACTAAGAAACCAACTCTAATCACAATGTATTAATCCTTGATAATTATTACAATATATAGGACTCTCCACATGAGGAGTAATACACACTAGGTTGGGATTTCCATGTGCATGCTCAAGTAAAAAAGTAACTTCTCCCAATAACAACAATTAACTAAAGTCAAAAGTTGCTAATAATAAGAAAAGGTCAAAAATATAGTTGCAAACTTAGTGAGAACTCTACATGAAGTCAACATGCATTCCATAATAGAAAAAAACTCCTAGAAGAAGACTAGAGTCCAAGAATGGAACTAAAGTCCTAACTGAGTGAGAAATTGCTAAATATGGAAAGTCACTAAATAAGTGAAGTGAGTTAAATCCAAGTACTAGATGGGTAATAAACACTTCCCTATGAGTCTAATATTCTTACTAAAGTGTGCTCTGTAGCCATGAAATAGGAAATATATCCTAAAATTAAGGAAATAGGAATTATCTCCTAAAAAATAGGAATTTTCCTAATGGTGGCTCAAAAATAGGAATTGGCCTAATGGTAGCTAAAAAATAGGAATTTGCCTAATAGTGGTTTATGAGCCCATGGTTTTGGAAACCCATGGTATTAGATATAGGAATCCACCAACTAAAAATAGACCTGCTATAAATAGACATGATATAAATAGTAGTCCTACTAAATAGTAGGAAAAATGGAAAAACTGAATATGTCACTAAGTATATAGTTGAGCATGTACCCCAAAACCCCCCATGAAACGTAATCAGGGTGTGAAAAATGATGATTACCAACAACATTTTCAGTTGATAAGCTAATGTATATGTCACTCCTAGAATTTCCCTCAATGAGACAAACTTTTTTTTGGTGAAATTATTTGTGAATATGTCTGCGACCTGCTCTGAAGATGGACATAATTGTGTATCAATGACTCCATCCTGAATCTATTCTCGAATAAAGTGCATATAAACCTCAATGTTCTCGGTACGCTGCCTATGAACTAGGTCTCTACAAATATTGAGATTACTCTGATAATCACACCATATAACTATCGAAAAATGAAAATGAACTCCCAACTCTATAAGAAAGTGTTGCAACCAAATAGCCTAAGTAGTAACATTCACTACTCCCTTGTACTCTGCCTCTATTGATGATAAATAAATTCTTGATTGCTTGTTACTTGACCAAAAAATAGGTCCTAATCCAAGGTAGAGTAAATATATTGATGCGCACATGTGATCAGTGTTATTTCCTTCCCAATCTAAGTTTGTGTAATTGACAAGATCCAAGGAAGATTTGACTACATAGTGTATACCAAAACTAGTAGTCCCCTTGACATATCTGAGAATCCTCTTTGATACCTTCCAGTGAAGTTTATGAGGATATTTCATTTACTTGGAAAATGATTCAACTACATAAGAGATGTTCGGTCGAGAGTGTGTAAGGTAGAGAAGACTCCCCACCAACTGTCGATATCTAGTACAATCAACTAAAGGTGATTCACCGACATCCTCTAGTCTAAGCCCTGACTGAAAGGGTGTTGGAACTAGCTTGCAATATGTCATCTAAAACCTATCAAGTATATCTATGGAATATTTTTATTGAGACATATTGATTCCTAAATCACTATGGCTTATTTCAAGACCAAGAAATTAATGTAACAGTCTTATATCTGTCATAGAAAACCTGTCATGCAAAGCGGTCTTCACTGTAGCAATGGAAGAGGATGAGATCCATGTGATGAGTAAATCATATACATATATAACTATCAGTAGAATTGAATCTATGTTCCTCATCATATACACATTAGGATCTGATCTACATCTAATAAAACCTTTAGAGAGAATATAAGAGTCCATTTTAGCATACCATGTCCGATGTGCTTTCTTAAGTATGTACACTGACTTCCTCAACCTACAAAATAATGATGGATCCTAAACATATCCCTCTGGTTTCTCCATATATATCTCCTCATTAATATCTCCATGTAAGAATGCGTTCTTCACATCCATATGGTGTGCCTCCACTTTCTATCTATTGCAATAGCTAGAGCCAGGGATGATTTTAGGGGCTAAGTTTCGCTCATGGGATAATTTTTCATGTTTTTTCCAAAAACGAGATTCGCTATTTTAAAAATGATTCGCCCAAATTGTATAGGATAAAATTATTTTGCCTTAAAAATCGCCAAAATTTTATAAAAATATATATAAAATACTTAGAAATTTGAATATTTTTACAAAAATATCGCCAAACATTTATAGTTGACATATGAAGGATTAGTGTGCTTCACCAAGGTTTCTACATTTTTAAATAAATTTTCATCCTTAAAATCATCCCTGGCTAGAGCTAACCGAATGGAATCAATCTTGGAAATCGGTGCAAAAGTCTCCTCATATTCAATTCCTTGTACCTATGAGAAATTATTAGCTACTAACTGAGCCTTATACTTTGTAATGTATCCATAAACATCCATCTTTGTCTTGAAAATCCACTTACATCTAACAAGCTTCATGTTGGAAGGTAGAGGAACCAACTCCCACGTGTTGTTCTCTATCAGGTAATTCCACCCTTCTTTCATAGCTTCCTCCCAATGGGAGTTTCCTTTAGCCTCTACATAAGAATGAGGATATTATCCAAGTGTTTTGATCAATTTCACCCTGTGAACAGGTTGAACTCCCCCTAGTCATATTTTCTTCGATTTATGACAAAAGAAAACAAGTGGACACTAATATCCCTCTTTCGTATCTATTTATGCATCAAATTTAAGGATAAGGAGAAAGGAAATGAGACCTAACATTTTTCCTGTAGGTTTTCTTTGTTGTTCCAATGTGGATTTAGTCCAAGCTATTGAACGTAGAAGCCACTCTTGCAACCTTCCTACAAAAATAAAAACAATCCTTCTCTTCTACTTGTGTAACATTAGATAAAATACTGTCCCTGAGGTGTAGGACAGTTAGTGACGGAGTGTGTTGTTAAGCCACTCTATGTTGTTAAAGTCACCGGTTCGAAACTTGTGGGGAAAAAAAATCCAACCATGTTAAGGGTTGGTGTGGCTCAGGCCGGGTGCGATCCCCGAGTGATTTTGACAGCTTAGATGCCCCTAAGTCGCGATTTCTCAAGCCATAGGTTAATCACGTAGCCAGCAGGTCCAAACAAATTAACAAACAAACAAAAAAACATTAGATAAAATACTAATCTAACTATGCCAACAAGTATAAGAATTCATACATTTGTTAAGGTTTAAGATATTATTAGGTTTCTTTTCAATTTATTAGATAACCATAGCATATATAGGATCACTGAGAGAATCAAAATCACAATATAGACAACATTTATCCTGGGAAACCCTCATTGGGGAGAAAAAACAACAAAAACATCCTTAATATAGATAGCCAATGCAATGCCAAGACAATAAATCAAACACTAGAGAATATCCTCTACTGAGAAATGTGCCTCTCTCTTCCGTCTTCTTCCAACTGCAACTACCAAACTTGTGCACTGAGTGAGAGAATGAGTGAGTGATCAAATGAGGCATTGGCTTCCTTTATTTATACAAGTTGGTAGGTGTTGGAAAGGTGTCTCTTCACTGGGCAAGGTTGACTTGTCTTCTTTGTGGTTAAAACCACTTTAATTTGCCTAGGGGTCGACTTCACAAAAGGGGATTTGGTCTATTACAATGCTCGACATGATCAATCCACAAAAGGGGATTGATCTAATGAATAATAACTCAATAATAAATAGAATACTCTTTGTATTTACAATATTTCAACACTCCCCCTTAACAAGAAGGGTATTATACAACATAATCAAGAGAGACAAAGAGAAGCAACATCAAAAACATTGAGAACACTCACCGGCATATCTATAAATCATCATAAGTTTTCCTCATCATCAATATCATCATCCATAGTAGGGAGATGGAATTGCATCAACATGGATTAGTATAACACTAATACATCATCATCATCAATAATAACACAACGCTGATCAATATCAACAACATCAGCATCACGGCACGAAGGTTGGAGCATCATCAACATCAACACTAGGCTAGAAATCTTCAACATGAAGCTGGCATCTCAACAACATCAGCATGAAGCTGGAAATATTCAACACGAAGTTGGAATCTCAATAACATCAGCATGAAGCTGGAAATATTCATCACAAGGTTGGCATCACAACAACATCAACACAAAGCTAGAAATATTCAACACGAGGCTAGCATCACAACAACATCAACACGAAGCTAAAAATCTTCAACACAAGGCTGGCTTCACAACAACATCAACACGAAGCTGGAAATCTTCATCACTAGGCTAGCATCACAACAACATTAGCATGAAGCTAGAAATATTCAACACTGGGCCGACATCAACAACATCAGCACGAAGCTGGAAATATTCATCACTAGGCTGGCATCAACACTAATCCCCCTTTCGAGGGAGGTCCTTTTGAACTACACCAAACTTATCTCAAAAGTGTTCAAACTTTACATGGGATAGAGGCTTGGTCAACACATCAACAACATATTCATCCGTGCTAACATACTGGAGTTTTATGGCTCCTCTCTGCACCATATCACGGATGTAATGATATCGGATCTCTATGTGTTTTGACTTGTCATGGAACACATGGTTCTTTGTCATCTTTATGCAACTGTGGTTATCACATAGGATCACGGTTGATTTCATATCTAGATCAAATAGACCTGTCAACAACTTTCGAAGCCTTATGGCTTCACAACTAGTGGAACATGCAACAATGTATTATGCTTCTGTCATGCTGAAATCAATGCTTGATTGCTTTCTAATCTCCCATGAGATCATTGCTGACCCCAGACTGAAACAACATCTTGAAGTGCTCTTTCTGTCAAAGACACTTCCAGCCCAATCTAAATCAGTATAACCACTCAATCTGAAGTCATGATCTCCATTATAGCCGAGACCACAATTTAATGTACCCTTAAGGTACCTCATCACATGTTTTGCAGCAACCAGGTGAACATGTCTAGGAGCTACTAGAAATTGACTCAAGGTGTTCACATCAAAACATATATCTAGCCTGGTGTTCGTCAGATACATCAACGATCCAATGATATGTCTATACAGTGTAGCATCAATCAATTCTGACGAAGTGTCAACCAGGAGCTTCAACTTTGTTTCCATGGGTGTATTCATGGATTTTCACTCCAACATATCAAATCTCTTCAGTATTTCAACTGAATACTTCCCTTGGTTAAGGAATATCTTCTCTGGGCTCTACCAGGCCTCAAGACCTAAGAAATAGTGCATTAATCCAAGGTATTTCATCTTAAATTCTACAGTGATCTTCTTCTTACAATCAGTGATGATATTTTCTTCTCCATTTAAGAATAAGTCATTCACATACAACAACAATATAACAGGCTCGTCATTCATAACCTTGAAGTAAAGGTTAGAATCATCTTTACTCTTGGTAAAGCCCAAGATCGTCAGGAAAATGTCAATTCTTCCATACCAAGCTCTAGGAGCTTGCTTCAATTTGTACAAATCCTTCTTCAACTTGTATACATGATTCTTATTGTCTTCAACTTCAAACCCTTGAGGTTGTTCTATATACATTTCTTCTTCAATGACACCAATCAAGAAATTTGCTTTCACATCCATATGGTGTAACTTCCACTTCATCTTAGATGCAAGAGCTATGATGGTTCTGATTGAAGTGTATCTAGCTACAGGATCAAACATCTCTTCATAGTCAATGCCTTCCTTTTGAGAAAATCCACAAACAACAAACCTTGTTTTACGTTTCTCAATACTTCCATCAGCAACATGTTTTATTTTGAAAATCCATTTGGAAGATACCACATCCTTACTCTTTGGTCTGGGAACTATTTCCCATACATCATT
>ML816803.1:184249-215866 GCA_009831015.1 Picea engelmannii
TCTATAGAAAGTCTTGGGAGGATCATGTGAAACATGTTGACAAGGTGCTACAACTACTAAAGGAGCAACAACTATATGCCAAACCATCCAAATGTTTCTTTGGAGTGAAGGAGGTAGAGTATTTGGGTCATATTGTATCTCATTAAGGTGTCAAGGTAGATCCTAACAAGATTAAGGCCATCATGGACTGGCCGATTCCCAAAACATTAAAGAATCTTAGATTATTTTTGGTTTTGACAGGTTACTACCACAAGTTTCTGCGACACTATGGAAGAATAGTAGCACCTTTAATGGAACTAACTAAGAAGCATGCATTTTCATGGAATCCAGAGGCAACTAAAGCTTTTGAACAACTTAAAGAAGTGATGTGCAAAGCTCATGTCTTTACCACTCCAGACTTCACAAAAACCTTTATTGTGGAATGTGATGCCTCGAGAAATGGAATTGGTGTTGTCCTAATGCAAGAAGGAAGGCCCCTGACTTTTGAAAGTCGACCACTCAAGGGAAATGACTTACACAAACCCATTTATGAGAAGGAAATGATGGCAATACTACATGCATTGAAGAAATGGAGTCCTTACCTAATAGGTAGGCACTTCAAGGTCAAAACAAATCATGATAGTCTTAAATACTTCTTGGAACAAAGACTATCTTCAGAAGAGTAACAAAAATGGGTAACCAAGATATTGGGTTATGATTTTGAAATCGTCTATAAAAAATGGAAGCAAAATGTTGTGGCAGATGCACTCTTAAGGAAGGATGAAGATGTTGAGGCCTTTCTCTATGATATCTTGATCATCCAACCCGATTGGATAATAGAAACAAGGGATGAATGGAAGAATGACGAAAAAATGTGGACTCTCATTCAAAGGATGTAGCAGGATTCCAGTACATCAAATACATTTACATGGAAAAATGATTCACTATGGTACAAAGATCGCTTATATTTATGTAAGAAATCCCAACCCAAACAAAAGGTACTATTGGAATTGCACGCCTCTCCAGTAGGAGGGCACTTGGGATTTTTAAAAACCTACCATAGGGTAAAGAAGGAATTTTTTTGGGATGGCCTTAAAAATGATGTTCAAAGGTTTGTGGCAGAATGTTTGGTTTGCCAACAAAATAAGGTGGAAAAAATTAAGACCCCAAGTCTTTTACAACCATTAGCCATCCCAATTCAGTGTTGGGAGGAGGTTTCCATGGATTTCATCATAGGGTTACCGAAGTCTGAAGGAAAGAGTGTCATCATGGTGATTGTTTATAGACTAGCCAAGTACGCACACTTTGTGCACTCTCGAATCCCTTCAAAGCTAGTATAGTTGCAACCGCATTCATGGAGACAGTTCAAAAGCTACATGGAAGCCCAAATATTATTGTAAGTGACATAGATCCCATCTTCACTGGACATTTTTGGACAGAATTATTTTCTTGTTTGGGTACTTAATTGGCTCATAGCTCATCCTATCATCCTCAATCTAATGGAAAAACCGAGATAGTGAACAAATTTCTGGAAGGCTACCTTCGTTGTTTTGTCTCTAATAAACAAACACAATGGTTCAAATGGTTACCCTTGGCGGAATGGTGGTATAACACTTCCTTTCATATTGCAACAAAAATGAAACCATTTATGGCACTCTATGGATACCACCCTCCTTCCATCACTTCTTCCCTAAAAGAAAAATCTAAGGTTCAAGCAGTGTAAGATCACATCAAGCATTAACAACAAGTTCTCCAAATAGTAAAGGACAACCTAACCATGGCACATAATTGTATGAAACAACAAGTAGATCAACATCGTAGTGAAAGAAGTTTTGAAGTAGGGGATTGGGTGTTTTTAAGACTACAACCATACAAACAGATGTCCCTCAAGCAATCCAAGAAGGATAATAAATTATCACCAAAGTACTATGGCCCTTATAAGGTGTTGCAAACTATTGGTACTATGGCATACAAATTAGAGTTGCCTGCATATTCACGAGTACACCCAATTTTCCATGTTTCATGCTTAAAGAAGGTTATAGGTGACAAGATCCCAGTTCAAACTATATTTCTGGAACTTGACGAGGAAGGAAAAAACATATTAGAGCCTGAAGCCATCACTGGCACGAGAATTCGCCAGCTGAGGAATATATCCATTTCAGAGTATCTCATTAAATGGAGGAAACTATCTGTTGAAGATTCCACTTGGGAAGATGAGTCTTTTATACAGAAGCATCCAAAGTTACTCAAGCGTTGCAGACAACACTTGTCTCAAGGGGAGGGGCATGTTAAGCCCTAAATAGTGGCTCATTACCCCTTAATTGGGGCATATTATATTAGTAATGTTATTTTATTTATGTCGGCTTTAGGCCATTAGTTGTAATTATACCTCCTAGTCTCCTATATATACCAAAGAGACATTTTCATTTTGAATCATCTTGTAATTGTACATTTATGTGGGCATAAGGAGGTTGCCCCCTCGAAGAGGCTTATTATCTGAATTTATCTCTATTTCAAGGCATTGAGTACTTATTCTGAGTTTTTTCTATGCTATGTTGATATTTGGTTCTTAACAGAAGATTCACTGAAAGATTTGGAACATTAATTACATCCTAAAAACATCCATGGTCTAGATAAAATATACCCCTATTGCACACCTCTACAGGAGAATCATCTCCCATGAATATCGGTGGTCCGAAACAAGTCTCCAAGTATGAGAAAAGTCTATCTGATGAGGCCATGTGATGGGTAGCCCATAAATAAACAACCCAAGAATTAGGAGAAGATGAAATAGAAAGTAATGCATGACCATTACCTGTTTCCGATGATGGATTATTCCTTGCATTATCTAGAATACAATCCTCGAGGTGATGTTTCTCAAGTGTTTGTGCCATGAGATCTATGGTATTTTTCATGCAAGAAATCTCAGGATGGAACCCCCTGTTAAAATAGGAACACTTTATATTATCCTTCTTACCTTTTGATGCCTTGGAAATTGAACTCTCATCTTTACACTTTTTTTTACCTTCCTTTTTGTTCTCTTGGTCCTTCTTACCCTTGTTCTTCTTCTTATTCTTCTTTGAACTTCCTTGAGTTGTAAGTGTGTGGGGCTTGGAATTATTAAGTGCCCCTATTTGGATGACCTTTTTTTTCTCATGGATAAGGGACTCCATGAAATCATCCAGGGATGGAATCTTCCATGTATACCCCATAGCTAACATGGTATTATAAAAGAAGAAGTGTATACAAAATACTCTAGTCCTAGTTTTGTTAGAATTGAAAATATTAACTATTCATCTTTCTTATCAATTCCACAAGCCTTAAAATGAGAAAGAAAAGTTTCAAACTTATAGAAGTAGTCATGTAGGGTCTCGAAATATATTGGATTTAAAGCATGTAAATCATTCTCTAGGTGATGACCTCTTATATTGTCTTTCTTTCCTAGTAAATCCTTCAACTTTGTCCAAACATCGTTAGGAGTCTCACAAGTATCGACATGAAAGAGGAGGTTTGGAGAGATGCTCAGGAACAATATCCCATAGGATTCATCCATTTTTTGAATTATTTTGATTTCTCTATTGTTGAAGTAGGCTCGACCTCAGTCCCCATGCTGATCCTATGCAAACCATTGCTTCGAAGTAGAAGCTCTATCTTGGGCTTCCACTCAAAGTAGTTGAAGAGTGTCAAGATCACTTAAGAAGATGGTTGATCCATAGTTCTCTATGGGCTATCCAATATGATATATAAACATGAAATAAAAGTGAATACTCCCTCACAATAATGGCTATGATACCATGTAGAATTAAACCACAATCCAAGACGTAATTGTGAGAAGTAAATACTACACTAGATAATTGCAAAAGAGAGACACGAGAGAGAAAAATAGAATCAATATTCACACATAAGAGACTAACAAACCAACTCTAATCAAAATGTATTAATCATTGATAATGAGTAAAATATATAGGAATCTACACCTGAGGAGTAATGCACACTAGGTTGGGATTTCCATGTGCATGCTCAAGTAAAAGAGTAAATTCTCCCAATAGCAACAATTAACTATAGTCAAAATTTTCTAATAATAAGAAAAGGTAAAAAATATAGGTGCAAACCTAGTGATAACTTTATATGAAGTCAACATGAATTCCATAATAGAAAAAATATCCTAGAATAAAAATAGAGTCCAAGAATGGAACTAAAGACCTAACTGAGTGAGAATTTGCTAGTTATGGAAAGTCACTAAATAAGTGAAGTGAGTTAACTCCAAGTATTAGATGGGTAATGTGCACTTACCTAGGAGGATAATATTCTTACTAAAGTGAACTCTATAGCCATGAAATAGGAAATATCTCATAAAATTAAGGAAATAGGAATTATCTCCTAAAACATAGGAATTTTCCTAATGGTGGCTTAAAAATAGGAATTGGCCTAATGGTAGCTAAAAAATAGGAATTTTCCTAATGTTGGTTTACAATCCCATGGTTTTGGAAACCCATGGTATTTTCCCATGGTATTACATATACGAATCCACCGACTAAAAATAGACTTGCTATAAATAGCAGTCCTCCTAAATAGTAGGAAAAATGGAAAAAATGAGTATATCACTAAGTATATAGTTGAGCATGTACCTCAACACTTCATGCTTAACTTCCATAAAATAAAGTTTAACCCTAACTCCCTTGCTACCCTTTTTAATGAGATTTTCCATTCTATGAGAGATGATGACTTGAGAAGGTCCATATTTGAACCCTTTGAGTTCATATTGAATTCCTTGCAATTCAAATCTCATGAATAAGTCATTATAGCTTGTATAAATTGTGCCTAATGTTCTCAACCATTGAATCCCTAGAACAACATCTACACCTCCAATGGGAATAGAATACATTGGGATTTCCAAATTATAGTTTGTGATACTTAGTTGAATGTTGTTTCATCTTCCCACACAATCAATACTCCCTCCATTACCAACCAAAACTTGAAAATTTGTCAGTGGATATACAAAACAATTGTGGTACTTTGCTAATATGTTACCAATGAAGTTATGGGTACTACCCGAGTCAATGAGCACTATAACCTTTTGCTTCTTAATGTAACCTAAAATATTCAACATTTGAGGCACTAACAAACTTGACAATGCATGAACATGTATTTCACACATGTTTGAATCAATGTTGTGCACAATTTATTCCTCTAACTCCTTCTCTTTTAAGTTGACAAGTTCTTCTTCATTTCTTTATCTAGATGCCTCCACTTCCTCTTCATCATTATTTTCCAAGGTGAACAATTTCTTGACATTTATGCCCCTTTTACCATTTGTTGTTACAACCAAAGAATAGTCATTTTTCTCTTCTAGCCTCCCTTTCCTTCTGTGAAACTCGAGTAGGTTGAGGTACGATTGTCTTATGAACCCAAAAAAATATATTCTTCCTACATATGCTCCAATGGTATACTTGTGTGTATCCTTATTCTTGGCTTGAATATGATGAGCAAATTTCATAGCTTCCATAATATTTTCAGGATGGTTTAGGAAAATCTTGTGTTTAATGTATTCTTTTAATCCACCCATGTAAGCTTCAAACAAATGTTCATCTCTTGTGTTATCCATACTTGTAGCCAGTACCTGAAATTATAAATTATAATATTCAATATCACCTAAGTGCTTGATTCTTTTCAATTGAATGAAGTAGTCTTGTTCCCCAAATTTCCCATATTGTGAGTCTAAGTCTCTTGTAAATAAACCCCAAGTATAATGATAAGAATGGGGCTTCCTTTTAACTACCCATTGATACCATTGATATGATTTTATCTCAAAGTTCAAAGTTTCTATGTAAATCCTTTGATTATCATCCATAATATTATGCAATTCAAAATATTGCTCTATTTGGTTCATCCAAGTAAATACCTTTGTTCCATCAAAATTCCTTCATTCAACCTTGGCAAGGTTCACTTCTTTTGGAGACCATACATAATTAACTCCATTATTGGAGTTAAATCCCCCTAGAAAATTATTATTATTGGAAAGTTGTTCAACCCGAATAATACCTTTATTTTCATGATTCTTTTCAGACACCTTATCGATTTTAGGGAACCTCCCATTTAAGGCTTCTAAAATCTTATTTTCCATTTGTTCCAACTTTCTATCCATTTTTTGTTCCAACTATTCCATCATTCTTTTCATTTATTCCTTATTTTCATCTATCTTCCTTTCCATTTATGTTTGATTATTCATCAAATCAACATGTTTCATTGACCTATCCTTCAATTCATTGATCTGACTATCCAATTTGGATAACTAGTTTTGTATCTCCTCATTTTCTTCATGAGTCATGGAGAAGTTTTCTCGAGGTTCAATTGGTGAAGTAAATTTTGGATCTTTATTTGTGTTGATGTTTGGACAACATCGGGAAGATATTATTCCATATATAAATATATATAGATATATAATATCATATAATATATGACATGATATTTCTAATACAAGGTATAAATATATATAATAAATAAGTAGTTATTTATTATCCAAGGGATGCATCCTTTCATGGATGGTCACCATATGTTCTTTATATATGGAACACTCATCATTGTAATAATATATCAATCTCACATATCATCTCACATAAAAATTCAACATGGTATCAAAGTTGGATTGGGCTTGACTCCCTCACAGGAGGGCCCAAGTAAATGAAAGGGAAATGGAAGCATTCCTCCTCGGCTTCCTTGAGAATATTATCAAACAATGGATGGTTTACATACACCACTAGTATTACAAAACGTTGTTGTTGTTCTCCTTCACTTCCCATGTACACGACCACACAACCCTTGGGAACGTCCTTGTGAAAATCATGACCCTCCTTCTTTGAGACACCGTGCATATCATGATGATGAAAATGCAAATGGAAGTGAGGGAAATGAAGTGAATGGGGCATTCTGAAATGAGGGCGATGAATATGATGGGTGCAATCAGACTCGGGTAAAGTCATGTGGTGGAGGAAACCTATTCAAAAATATCCATTTCACCTTCTTTTTGAATTGGTAAATTGAGACTGAAGAGTGATCACTAGACCCCAGATTGACTAAGGAAGATCATCGGTGTATTATGCAGTTGTTTGGAATGTAACTATTGGTAGACTATGTGAAATGGTGCATGGTTCTATTGTGTAAGAGTGTGTTGTATACTAATGAACTTGTGGGGAACTATGCACATATGCTCTAGGTGCAACTATGGGAGTTATGAAGTCACTGACCTATGATCGTGGTCCTCTTCTATTCGTACATATTTTTTTTGAGATTTAGGATACTATGTACAATGTGTACATCTCCCACCAAGAAGTTTGGCTCACTCCGGTGTATTTTAGTGTATGCATATGAATAAGAAAAGAGAGTTTTCCACAAAGTATGTGAAGAAGGCCATTCGAATTTGATTGTAGTGTGCCCTAGATATTTGTTGACACGGGATCCTTGGGTTCCTTTGAAAATATGTTGGTGCAATAGGTGCCTTGATCTGATGGGAGTCGACCACTTGAAAAGTGCAGAACCCCTATGCCATGAATTTCGACTTGGTCATTTTGTAATTTCCGGGAAAGGAACATTCTTGTGGGTGATGAAGGTTTCCATATGGAGACTAATGGAGGAAAGTACTACACAAATATTTGAGTTTAAGTGTAAGAAGTAATCCATGGATGGGTGTTGTTGGTGTTCTAGGTCAACATGAGTATTTGGTGAGGAGTGATTGAGATAGACATGAGAAGTAGTTAAAAACCCTCTATAGTCGAGATCATGTGAAGCTTGTTTCAATGTGTTGATGTGGTGGTTACCATGATGTTGTTTTCTTTGGAAAGTGGACAGTAGCTATGTGCTAATATTTTGGTTGTGTAGCATTGGCGGAGACTGTGTCTCTAGACAGTAGTTGTGTGCTACTACGGTGGTTGTGTACCATTGGTGGAGATTGTGTGTCTCTAGATAGAAGTTGTATGCTACTAGCAGTGGTTGTGTACCACTAATGGTGATTGTGTATCATCGAATAGTAGTTGTGTACTACTATGTCTTGGCGCAGTCGTGTTCTATTGGATGGAATTATAGTAGTTGTGTGCTATTGATTGATAAAAAATACTATGAAAGATGATTTGAGCTATCGATGGTATGGTATTAGTTGTGTTCTACCAGTTGATTGCAGAGTAGTCAGTGGACTACTAGATGAAAACATTGTGGAAAAACACCTTCCTAGTTGAGAGGGAGTGTTGATGTTTGAGGCAACATCATGAGACATTCTCCTCGGAGGGTCTTGTATGGACTAGTAGGAGGGCACGTGGAATTTGTCCTGACATGCCTCATATGGTCAAATGAAGGAACTAAGACATTGGTTTCATGAGGAAACCTCAATATGTCTTGGGGGACATTGGTTCCATGAGGGAATCTCGATGTTTCCTAGAGATTTCGAAGGTAGGGATCAAGAGGGAGTACATTGTTCCTTACAACCCTCAAAATAATGGGGACTCAAAGAGGACGAACAGATCTATTTTATAGGTAGTCAAGGAGATGATTCATGATCAGAATTTACCTATGTTTCAGTGGGTAGAGGCATCCATGACTTTAGTGTATGTTCAGAATAGAAGTCCTCATAATCCTTTGAGGACCATGACTCCCGAGGAGGCCTTCAATGGAATGAAGCCTGAGGTTGGACACTGCAGGATATTTTGGTGTCCAATATACATTCATATACCCAAGGAGAAAAGGTCCAAGATAGAACCTTCAAGTAGAAAGGGTGCATTTGTGGGGTACGGTGAATCTTCGAAGGCATACCAGATCTACATCCCTGGTCAGAGACAGATTGAGGTGAGTATAGATGTTACCTTTGATGAGGAGGTATCCTTCAAAAGATCTATAGGATATCACATGGATATTGATAGTGAGAGACAGGAAGAGATGGTTTTTTCTCCCCCTCACCCTCCAGCAATTCAGAGGGATATAGTTGATCCAATTGATCCAATTGATCCCATTGATCTTGTAGCTCCAGTTGATGTTCCCAGAGATATTGTAGTAGGTCGAAAGAGACCTGCATGGGCTCGTCAGATTTTGCAAGAGGAAGAAGGACATGCAACTCCTCATGGTACCTTCTGAGAGAGAAAGAGACCTTAGATATATTCTTTTTATGCCTCGGCTATGAGCCACATCATTGATTCTGAGCCTTCTTGTTATGAGGAGGCATTTATTCAGCCAATATGGGGAGATGCCAT
Source organism: Picea engelmannii (assembly GCA_009831015.1). Lineage (NCBI taxonomy): Eukaryota > Viridiplantae > Streptophyta > Pinopsida > Pinales > Pinaceae > Picea > Picea engelmannii. The sequence goes on from ML816803.1 coordinate 193,462, forward strand.
GATGGAGGAGTATCATTCCATCATGAAGAATGATGTGTGGGATATTGTTCTGAGACCTGAGGTGAATTTTGTAGTGACTTCCAAGTGGATCTATAATATCAAACACACAGCTTATGGGAGCATCGAGAAGCACAAAGAGATATTTGTTGCTAGAGGATTCTCTCAGGTGGAGGGAATAGATTTTGAGGAGACATTTTCTCTTGTTTCTCACTACACTTCTATCCAGATGATTATTTCCCTTGTAGCATCCATGGGTTGGAGACTACATCAGATGGATCTGAAGACAACCTTTCTCAATGGAGAAATTGAGGAATAATTTTACATCGAGCATCTATATGGATTCGGGATACATGAGAAGGAGTCTCATGTGTGCAAGTTGAAGAAATCCATGTCTGGACTAAAGCACGCACCTCGTTCATGGTATGAAAATATTGATGGATACTTGATGATTTTGGGCTTCAACAAGAGTATTATTGATCCCAACCTATGTTGATGACTTATACATCGAGCAGCCAGATGGTTTTGTGATACATGAGAAGGAGTCTCATGTGTGTAGGTTGAAGAGGGACCTGTATGGACTCAAGAAGACACCTCGATATTGGTATGAGAGGATTGATGGACACTTGATGAGTTTTGGATTCAGAAAAAGTGTTGTTGATCCCAACCTGTACTACAAGAATTTTAATGGTGAGTCCCTGATTTTGGTCCTCTACGTTGATGATTTATTCATCGTCGATATAGAGAGATTTATTTTTTAATGAAAGTATGTGTTGGCCTCTAAGTTTAAGGTGAAGGAACTTGGTATGATGCACTACTTCTTGGGACTATAGGTCTGGTAGAGAACTGATGAGATCTTCATGAGTCAAGGGAAGTACACAATTGAAATATTGAAGAAGTTTGGGATGTTTTACTATAATCCCATGGCTACACCAATAGTGATGAATCTGAAGAAACTAAGTATGTCTTCTTCCAATTCCAACGATGTTGATCTAACCCTGTACATACAACTGATTGGATCATTGATGTATCTAGTTAACACCAGACCAAATAATTTCTATGCAGTGAGTGCACTTAGCTAGTTTATGAGTCAGTCGAGATAGACACACTGGATTGTTGTGAAGCATGTGTTGAGATACCTATGAGGCACAGTTGGACATGGTCTGAGATATAATTCCATTATTGACATGATATTGTAGGGATATATTGAGTATGATTGGGAAGGGAACGTAATGGACAAAAAGAGAACCTCTGGGTGTTTCTTCACTTTGGGATCTACCATGGTTTCCTAGTGTAGCAGAAAATAGAATTATGTGGCTTTGAGCACCGCAGAAGCAGAGTACATTGCATTGAGTGTGAAGTCTGCGAAGCAGTGTGGCTTCACAATGTCCTTGCAATATTTATTTGGACATGTGTTGGATTCCACCATTATTCATTGTGATAACCAGAGCTATGAAATTATCATAGAATCTGGTGTTTCATGAAAAATCTAAACACATTGAGATCATGTACCATTACATATGAGACATGGTGCATAGGAAGGTAGTATTGGTGCAATACCTTCCCACACATAAGTAGGTTGTTTATTTTCTTACCAAACCCCTCACTAGGATGAAGTTCAAGTACTTACGTGACAAACTTGGTGTGGTAGAGAATGCCTCCCTCGCTGAGAGGGAGTGTTGATATTTGTAGCTTCCTGATACATTCTCCATATCTTAATCCTTTGTGAATGAGTTGAGTTGATATGTGAGGACACTTATTCGAGATGGATAAGTGGGTTTGGGATTATATCCCAACATTCTTTGTGGAGAGCACATGAGGACACGTCCCTTGTGGAGAGAACATGAGGACACGTCCCTTGTGTAGAGCACATGAGGACATGTCAAAGGAGTTGACCTTGATGTCACACACTATGGGGAGTTGACCCTAGTGTTTGTAGAGGTATTTGCCTCTAGAATTCCACATGGGAGTGTCATGTGTGATAAACCTCTTGATAAAATGTCTTGAGTAAGAATCGAGTATAAATTCTTCTAGATTGAGCTACATACCAAGGGAGATAGGATGCATTTATCACAAATATGTACTTGTGCTAAATGGGCCCAAGCATAGTCCTTCCTTGATCATGACAAGGACTGATATGGACTCGAGGTGCTTGAGGTGATTTCCATGTGTCAGATAGCATCGGGTTGATATTCACTCAGAGGGGTGTACATGTGGTGAATGACCCAAGTGTAGTATTTTTCCTTAGTCATGTTTATTTGACTATGAATGATAAAGACTCGAGATGTTAGATGTTATCACATACGGACCCAAAGTGATCCTAATCTTAGAGAGAGTCAGTTGGCTAAGAGGGATATCCATCGAGGGAGTTTCCCCTATGTCCAGGTGGGAGAGAGACATCTCCCAGGACTGATAGACATGTGTATTAAGTCTAGGGTGAAGTTTGTATACTTCAGATACAATATTTGGCATGATTAATAATGTATCCCTTATTGAGAGGGAGTGTTCATGTTTGGACAACATCGGGAAGACATTCTTCCATATATATATGACATGATATTTATAATACAAGGTATAAATATATATAATAAATAAGTAGTTATTTATTATCCAAGGGATGCATCCTTTCATGGATGGTCACCATATGTTCTCTATATTGGAACACTCATCATTGTAATAATATATCAATCTCACATATCATCTCACATAAAAATTCAACACTTTGGAGCCATGGAAAAAAGTTACTAGGTCCTAAGGACAAGCGAGTGTCAGTTGTTATATCTCTCTGATATATGTTCAAGGTCCAACAACAGTACTCAACCCAATATCTTAGGGAACTAATTAATGAGACTCAATCGTGCCCTTAGTCGTAGTATCTGAATACCCAAGTAATAAAGAGTGGTATCCCCGAGTGTTATTCTCAATGTACTATAGCAACAAGATAGTTGAATAGATTGTCTAAGGTTGGTTTTAGGTATACCTAAGGGACTTCCTATATACCCAAAGGTATGTGAAAGTGAAATTCCATCTACAGGTTATGTCTAATGGGGTACTACTCGAAAGGGTACCAACATGGGTTACATAAGTTTCCAACCACATGAAACCATGTGTATTTCACGCATGTATTCTTCTCCGACCATATTTTTACATGTTGAATGGCATTCTTGTGTTATTTAAATACGTTGGAACACATCACTAAAAAAAATTGAAAAAATGAGCTTGATAACCACAAAAAAATCTCTTAAAATCACCATAAAATAACTTGTACAAAAACCTTAAATTCAACAAGAAATATATCATAAAGTATAATGAATCAAAATATGAAAACGTTTCCACATGTAATTCACTATGTTAGCTCAAGACTCTGAAAATTTCAAAGTCTGAAACTTTACTAGAAAAAAAATTATCACAGTGAAAATTCCAAGATAATTGATTTCAGGATTAGTCGCAAACCTTGTCTTCCATGGAATATATCTATAAAATTATAGAAAACCAGAATATAAATTTTTTACCATATGTACTTATGACATTTCTCCTTAGTATCCACAAAATTTAACTATCTGAAACTTCCCAAAAACAAATTATAGCGAAAATTCCAAGATGACTCGTTTAAAATTGATTTCAGGATGAGACATAAACCCTATCTTCCATGAGCTATATCTTTGAAAGTGTAACGAACCAAAACCTAGAATTTTTACCGAATGTACTATGAGATGTCTCCTGAGTAAACACCAAATTTCATTATCTAGAGCATCCTAGAAAAATGTTATAGAGAAAATTCCAAAATGACTTTCTTGAAGAAGCAAAAACATAAGATCGATGTTTTTGATACCCAAATGTTATGAACCAAGCACCTTCAAAATTACAAAACATCAATGAATACAGTCCACTTTGAGGGGAAACCTCCTTTTACAATATATCCAATTCAAAAGACAATATTGTATGCATATACAAGATTCTCCTTTATTATAAATAGGATATAAAGTGAGAATGATGTAGCCTACCACTAAGTCGACCTAATCATAACTAATAAACTAATAATAAAAGAATGTTAGAGCTTTAACATAGGGACTTAGGGGCCTTAACACTATGGATCCCTTTTCCATGATGATGTCATGCTTGGAAGATAGGATGTTTCACATGTATAGGATATTTTCATGCTTGAGGATGATGTGGCATTTGCTTGAGCTGACCTAGCATCTGGATGATGATTTGGCACCTTGTGGATGAGGAGATGTAACTTTATTTATGAGAAGGAATGACCTTTGATGATGCTTTGCACCTTTTGGGAGAGAGATATGAATTTTGGAGTTTTTAACTCCTTGAGGAGATGCCATCACCCTCTTTTAACTTTCTACACTCACATGTGTGGCACGTTTAGAAGAAATTTTCATGTTTTAGCATTATATCATTGTTTTAGAGGCATTTTTAGGGGTCAGCCGAAAAATGTCCACTTTTAATGGGTTGACATTATTGGATTACTAAGAGGGGGGGTGAATTAGTAATAGAGAAATATAATCCTTTTTAACCAAAGTATGCAAGTGTTATTTATCTTTGTGATTAATATAGAATTAACATCAATAAGTGCAAAGTAAACAAACCATGAGAAAATGAACAATCATACACATACATAATACACCAGTATTTTTATGTGGAAACCCAATGCGGGAGAAAACCACAGAATGATTTTTCTTATATGTATTTAAGAATCAAATTCATTGGAAGCACCAACTTCCTTTGTTCTCCAACTGCAACTAGAAGGAGTCTATGAACCCTATATTTTCAGGCTACAACCTAAGGGAAGATACAACTCCCCAATTCTTTGGCTACAACTAGAAGGAGGCCACAACCCCCTATGTTCTCCGGCTACAACTGGAAGGTGGCTACAACCACCTATCCTTGCCCCATCCAACCACCCTGAAATATAAGTGTCAAATGAAGAAACCACAACCACACTATCACTGTGAGATATACCATTGTAAACCTATACCAACTTGTACCACTGACCTGTAGCCAACCTGTACCCCTTCCATGTAATCAACATGTACCTGAACTAAGCATGTACCAACCAAAAGCCACAGATACGTGACTTTTCTATTATGAAACATGCGTATGTACCCACCCTATCTATAATGCAGCCTGTGTATGTATGCGACCTATCTGTTATGCAGCCTACATATGCCTTCTGAAAACTGGGTTTTTCTCTCTTCTGAAAAATTTTGACCCTCTACAACCTCTTTCACATCAACCTGCAACCTGTCATTGTGTCCAGTCTGTAACTATAACCTGTGCATACATCCTCATACATATCCTTTACCCAAATCTTCTAGTCATGTGCCATATAAGTATGTGTAATAATGAACGAGTATAATAACACTCACATGAACTAGACATTAAATACTTTCTGATATTCATCCTCTCAATACATCAACCACTTCACACATACAATCTCTCAACCATGTATCACAAGAACCCTTAACCATATGCCAAGAAATACAAGATGTGTCTCAACACTAACAAAATATATCAATGATAAATATTGATTATACCAACACTATATTCCTGTAGATCTGACTTATACAGAAGGTCCCATACATACACCAATATCTCTAGGGAAAATCCTCAAACCTCCATAACCATTTCTCATGTATACAAAAAAATCCAACTACGCATAGAAATAAGACATACCTTTTGAACCAGTAGATAGATATGATGTACCTAATCACTGTAGACCTTCCTGGGATCTTGTTTTCAGACTTTAGATACCTGACATCTTCATATTCTCAAGTTTCTAAGGATTTTCTTTCATGTATGCACCCTAATATACTGATATCCCACATACATACATTCCCTGCCCCACTGCAGCCTGTGTACACCTCAAAAACTAGGGTTTTCTCAGTATTTTTTGTAATTCCAAAACTTTTGTCGTCAACCCTTCGTGCTACCTCAGACTTGCGCAACTTCAGATATATCAATGATTACCTGCTAGGTATTAAATGTTCTCAATAGGTGCTAATAGGAGATCCTTTCTCTCTTATGTATACTTCTATGTAGCTTCCTCAAGGGGTTACCTTCTAACCAACTTAACCCATTTTCCTTCTTTTATGGCTAACCCACTTCTAACCACTTGTCCACTTCTAAGCCACTTTGCTACAAATAGTAAATTCTCCACTTCTAGTTGAAAATAATTTATTTTTAATTATTTTCTTATTGCAACAACTTAACCCATGATTAACTCCTAGTTTTACTCACTTGACTTAGTCAACTTCTTCTGGGAGCTTCTAGAATAATTTTGACTTATTTCACCTTCTAGATAACTCATGAGGGTTCTCCAACTTCACAAGGTCATAATTCTCTAATCGTGAGGAGTTATGTGCCATTCCACATATCACCGGAAATGGAATGACATGTACTATCCATATAGAATAGTATTACCTGCAAATATATTAAAATGCATACCATTGTACATCAATCAAACTGAAGTCCCTTAACCATATTGTTGGGGCTACTGAATTTGATTCAAGGGTTGGCATCAATGAAAACCAACCCAATTAATCAATAATATCACCCTTTGTCATTGATGGCAACACTCAGATGGAATTATAAATTCATATTTCTTATGCTCCCTTGGTGACCACCAATCCCCCTGGAAACATTCCTATGTTCTCTCTTTCCAAGCATCTAAGTCTCTGACCTGCATCTGGTGAATATCTCCCCCTTTGACATCCATGGCAAAGGTAAATTCTTGTCTAGGGATGCTCGCCCTAACTGAAATGTCCTTGGGGATACTCCCCCTGACTGAACTCTTCCTGAACCTGCTCCCCCAACATGAACTGTCCTTTGTATGGTGCTTCCTCATGTAAATCTAAGACATAAAAGATAAGAAACATGTGAAGATATCTGCAACTTGTTCCTTTATCTCCACATATTCAACTCGGATGTTCTTCTCTGCAACCTATTCCCATAGAATGTGATACTTGATTGGAATGTGCTTCGTCTTGGAGTGCATCATTGGATTCTTTGAGATACCGATAGTGCTTGTATTATCACAATATATAGGAATGGGCTCATCATACTCAACCTGTATATTTGTCAAAGTTTGTTTCATCCATAGAACCTGTGTACAACATGCTTATGCTGAAATATACTCGTCTTCAGTTGTAGACAATGATATTTATGATTTTTTATCTCTAAGCCAAGATACCAAACACTCACCCAAGTAGAATGTCGCTCCATTGGTGCATCATCGATCATCAATGCAACCTTCCCAATTTTCATATGTGTAGGAAATAATTGATAGACCCATTCCTTTTGGATACCATAATCCAAACTCTTTTATTCCCTGGAGATATATGAAAATCCTCTTCACTGCTAAATGTGATTCCTTTGGTGTTGCTTGAAATCGTGCCACCTGTCCAACTTCCTGCATTACATATGGTCTAGATGTTGTCATATATAGTAAGATTCCAATCATTGACTTGTATTGCCTCTATTCTGTAGATTTTGAATCATCATCGTTGCTCAACTTACAACTGGTTTGCATAGGAGTGTTAACTAGTTTGCAATCTTCCATTCTGAACCTCTTTATAATTGCTCTGATATACTTAGTTTGAGAAATAGAAATTCCTTGGTTTCTTTGACATATCTGAAGACCCAGAAAGAAGGATAGTTCTCCAAGTAATGACATTTCAAATTCATTATGCATATCCTTTGCAAATTTTTGGCTTAACTTGTCATCATCACTTCCAAAAATAATATCATCAACATAAACTTCAATTAATAAAATACTATCTTGAGTTACCTTGATGTAGAGGTTGTTGTTTGCACTTTCTTTGTTGAACCCTTCTTGTTGTAGATATATATCCAATCTAGATTACCATGCTCTGGGAGCCTATTTTAAACCATACAAGGAATTCTTCAACCTGCACACATAATCTTCATTTTCTGGAAGCTAAAATCCTTCTAGTTGTTCAATGTAGACTTCTTCTTCAAGTTCCCCATTCAAAAAGGTTGATTTCACATCCATCTTATACACTTTAATATTATTTGAGCATTCATAAGCTAAGATCAATCGGATTGCTTCCATTCTGGCAACTAGGGAAAATGTCTCTTCAAATTCGATCCCTTCAACCTATTTGTATCCTTTACATGCCAATCTAGCTTTGTTCCTTGTAACATGTACATCTTCATTCAATTTATTTCTGAAGACCCACTTTGTGCCAATCACATTCTTGTACCTTGGTCTTGGAACCAATTCCCAAGTGTCATTCTTCTCTATTTGATCCAATTCTTCATTCATGGCCTTTTTCCAAAAATAATCCTTGCTAGCCTCTTCAAAACTGTTTGGCTCAATCATATATAAGAGTGTCAGGTGCAGTTGATTTGGTGAACGAATTCTTCTTCTAGTCTCAACTCTTGCATCCTTATTTCTGATAATATGATCTGAAGGATGATTCATCTGTACTCGTTTGTTAGGTGTATTTGGAGGCACTTGTTGAACTTTCTCTTGTAATTCTACCTGATATTCTTCATCTTCCACTTCTGCTACTTCTTCATCATTTGCTTCTTCTTTGTAAACATGTTCCACTGACTCCTTTTCTTCTTCCTTTAATTTTCGTCCACCTATTTCATCAATTGTTACATTGATGCTTTCCACAACTTTGTTGAGACTTAGATTGTAACACTTGTATGATTTCCTTGTACTTGAGTAACCAATAAGTACGCCTTTGTCCACATGAGAGTCAAACTTTCCCATTCTGCCATATTCTCTTTTGATGTAGCATTTTCTTCTGAACACTCTTAAGTGCTTCCAATTTGTTGGTTTTCCTCTCCATAGCTCATAGGGAGTTTTGTCACTATTTTTTCTAAGCATTACTTTGTTTTGAATGTGAACTGTTTTATGCACTACATGTGTCCAAAAGAGATATGTCAAATTAGAATCCATTAACATTGTTCGAGCCATTTCATGTATTGTCTTATTCTGTCTTTCAATAACTCCATTCTATTGAGGTGTCCTAGCAATGGAGAACTGTATTTTTATTCCATGCTTGCTACAGAAATCCATAAATTCATTTGAATTAAACTCTCATCCATTATCAGATCTCAAACATTTGATTTTTGAATCCACTTCATTTTCAACCATTTCCATGTAAACCTTGAAGTTTTCAAATGCTTCTGACTTATTCTTGAGAAAGAAAACTCCAGTCATTCTTGTATAATAATCAACTAATAACATAAAGTATTTCTCACCTTTTAAACCATTTGTTCTAGTTGGTCCAACTAGATCAGTATGCACAATTTCTAGTGGTCTTGTCATTGAGTATTCCTTTGATTTGAACCTAGTCTTTGTTTGCTTTCCTCGTTGACAATGATTGCATAATGTGTTAGTTGGTTTTGTGATCTGGGGCATTTCTCTGATTGATTCCTTTTTGTTGACTTTGACAAGTTTATCGAAGTTTATGTGACCCATTCTTCTATTCCATAGCCAACCTTCATCTTCCTTTCCTAGACAACACTTTTCATTTACAATTTCACTTAATACATATATGTTTCTTGAATGTCTTGCAGCTGTTGCAATCAATTTTCCTGAACTTGATTTTCTTATCTCACACTTCTATGAATCGAACATGTGTTTATGACCTTCATCACACATTTGACTTACAATTAGAAGATTATGTTTCATAACTTCCACTAGTAGAACATTTTCTTCCTTGGTATTCTTGTTTCCAATTCTAACTGTGCATTTTCCAATGATTCTAGCAGAGTCAGCATTTCCAAAAGAGATTGATCCATCTCTTTCCTTTCTTAATGGAAGAAATTTTTCGTCATCATCTGTCATGTGTTTTGAGCATCCACTGTCAACACACCAACCATATTTATTTTTTTTAGCTTGTAGAGTCAGTGTGTATTCTTCATTGTTAAATGGATCATCATTTCTTATCCATATTCTCTGTTGATATTCCTTTCTATGATTGTTGTTATTATATTGTGATTCTCTAGGAGGGAGTGTTTGATCTAGGTGGATATCGGTGTCCACCCACCTATTCCACGGGCTCAAAAAACAATTTTCCATCATGGCAGTTTTTCGGGTTCCAAACTTTCGGGGTCGTTTTGAGGCCCTAAACGACGTTTTTTGGGGATTTGAGGCCCATGTCACTACCAAGGGTCTTAACCAGGGCCAATCAAAAATCATTCTTCTCATTTATACCTTTACAATGGTGTATCGAGAGCTCCAAACAAATATTGTATGTAAACGTTACGCCCCCAGGAAGTTGATGTATCAAATACCCCCATCGGGCCCCGCAAACCTTTTGGATTTTCATCTTCCGGGGTTAGGGTTTTGGATTTTACTTATGTTAAAAAGTCCTTTGGATCCTCATTGTAAAAATCATCTTCTCATAGATGCGAGTATCCATCACATCTCTTCTCAAAGATAAGTTGCCACCATTCTAGCAAGTCTTTCACTTTGTATTTTACAGTCTTGTACATTTTCGCTCATTAATAGAAAATTGTGTATTAATCTATATCTTTTCCAATGGTTATATTTCCGATATATCTCTTTTATATTATTTTTTCTCTTTCAGTATCTCTATATATTTATGTGTTATATGTCTGCTCTCATTTCATGCCGAAAATAATCCAGATTAGTGGTATCAGAGCAGGTTGCTCTTGATCTTTTTTCAATGCATGTCCCCGACGAGGTTCGAGTATAGAAAGTTGGGCCTCAAGCTTGTATCTCTTGAGGAAAATCGCTCTCGCACTCCCAAGAAACCCTCCATGGTGGAAGAAAAGAAAAATGACGGAGCAAAAGATTCTATTAATATGTTTCTTGAGCAAGCTTTCACGGGGCAGAGGGACGAAATGATGGATAATTTTGCCCACATCCTTCAATGTCTTTCAATAACAACAAGTGTGTCTTCATCACACGACCACTTTGGAGGCACCTCGCCTTTCAAGGTACAGGTTAACTTTGATATTCCCTTATTTGAAGGTCAGATAGAAGGGGATGCCCTAGACAGATGGTTAAATCTGTTGGAAGGTTATTTCTCTATTCACCATTTTTGTGACAGGGAAAAGATCACCTTAACACTCCTTCAGGATCTCCCCCATGTCAAACATTGGTGGGAAACTTATTGGGAGCCAATTTCCATAGAGGAGTCTAGAATATATGGGGCCAAGCCCACTTGGGGATTTTTTGTGGATGCGGTAAAGGAACAATATTACCCTATTGGAAATTATGAGGACCAGTACATGAGATGGACCACATTGCGGCAAGAGAGGGGCCAAGTAGTGTTGAAGTTAACCACTACCTTCCATACCTTATGCACCAAGTTGGGTATCAAAGACTCTGAGCAACATTTGGTTCTAAAATACCTTAGGTCTCTACACAGATACATCCAAACTGAAATGGATTTTCTTGACATCTCATCACTTGGTACTGCTTATCGATATGTTGTTAAAATCGAGAAAAAATTTAAGAACCAGAACAAACGGGAGTTCGGGTCTGCAAATTCACAACAACCAAAGTATGATAAATATGTCCCTAACAAATAACCTCCCGAAAACTAGTCCAAGCCACAAGAAAAGAACGATCATGGAAAGATGAACAAGGACACTAGAAAATGGTGTGATTGCCACAAAATCCCCTAGCACAACACTAATGAATGTCTCTCAAAATAGTTATTGGTGGTCGAGATCAAAGACAAGGAGCCAAACCTTGATTCAAAATATGATTATCAAAATATTGGTAAAAGACGGATCATCGACGCAGACCCCACTACTATTTTCACACCCACGACAATTCAACTAGAAGAGCCAATAGATCCTGAAGAGGGGGAGCACCCTTTTCATTCACGGATGTGGGTGAAGGGGACCCCACTTCATTTATTGTTTATAGCAGAAGCCAGAAGAACCTCATCTCAACAGAGGGTGTCAAATAGTTGGGATTGTCAACAACACCACACCTATAGCCATACAACATCGGGTGGATTCATCAGGGACAAGATCTTTGTGTCATCCAGCAGTGTCGATTGTCATACAACATCCAAACCCTCAAGGATAAGGTATTATGTGATGTTTACCCACTAGATGTATGTGATGTTCTCTTGGGCCAACCATATATATGGAAACACCATGTTGTTTATGAGTCTCAACCCCGAAGTGTCATTATTTCTCTAGGGGGTCATCTCTACAGAATACCAAAGGTAGTTCCAACTATTGTCCCACCTAAACAATGTCACAAGGTAGTATCGCATACTAAAAAATTTATCTTCTTCACAATCTGTTCAAAAGGGAAACATAAGGATAGTGCAACCACTACAGCCTCGACCTAAGCACCTTCTATCCAACAAAAGCAGGTCGAAAAGATTGCAGCAAAACATAAAGCTTCCTTCTGCACATAGTCATCTCAAGTAGCCCAACTGGTTGAATAGAGTCAACTCTGCCAACGACAGGTTTGTAACAGCCTTCCACAAACCGAGCAGCGCGACGTCTCTAGCAAGGAAAGAAGCTCATCAAGATTCAGATTCAGAAAACGCTTCCCTCTCTCCCCTGAGAACTCAACGCAATGGATACCATTGCTTCCTAAGGATGGAGGATTGATCTAGGTGGATATCGGTGTCCACCCACCTATTCCATGAGCTCGAAAAACAATTTTCCATCTTGGTAATTTTTTGGGTTCCAAACTTCTGGGGTCGTTTTGAGGCCCTAAACAACGTTTTTTGGGGATTTGGGGCTCAAGTGAATAACGTAGACACTGACCTAGGCCAATCAAAAATCGTTCTTATCGGTTAGACCTTTCCAATAGTGTATCGAGTGCCCCAAACGGAGGTTGTATGAAAAAGTTACACCCCCGGGAAGTTGACGTATAAACTACCCCCATCGGGGCCCGCAAACCTTTTGAATTTTCATCTTCCGAGGTTAGGTTTTTGTATTTTACTTATGTTAAAAAGACCTTTGGAGCCTCATTGTAACAATCAAATTCTCACGAATGCAAGTCACCATCACATCTCTTATTAGAGATAAGTTGCCACCATTCTAGCGAGTCTTTCACTCTATATTTACTGTCTTTGTACATTTTCGTTCATTAATAGAAAATTGTGTATCATTGTATATATTTACCTCTAGCTATATTTTCGATATATCTCTTTTATATTATTGTTTTTGTTTCAATATCTCTGTATATTTCTATGTTATATCTCTACTCTCATTTTGTGATGAAAATAATCCAGATTAGTGGTATCAGAGCAGGATGCTCTTGATATTTTTTCAGTGCATGTCCCTGACGAGGTCCGAGTATAGCAAGTTGGGTCTAAAGATTGTCTCTCTTGAGGAAAATCTCTCTCGCACTCCCAAGAAACCATCCATGGTGGAAGAAAATAAAAACAACAGAGCAGAAGATTATATTAATATGTTGCTTGAGAAAGCTCTCACGTGACAGAGGGATGAAATGATGGAGAAACTGTCTCAAATCCTTCAACATCTGTTGATAACAATAGGTGTGTCTTCATCAAGAAACCACTTTGGAGGCACCTAGCCTTTCAAGGTACAGGTTAATTTTGATATTCTTGTATTTGAAGGTTAGATAGATGCAGATGCCCTAGACAAGTGGTTAAATCTGCTAGAAAGTTATTTCTTTGTTCACCATTTTTCTGATAGGGAAAATATCACCTTCACACTCCTTAAGGCTCTCCCCCATGTCAAACATTGGTGGGAAAATTACTGGGAGCAAATTTCCACAGAGGAGTCTGGAATATATGAGGTCGAGCCCACTTGATATTTTTTTGTGGATGTCGTAAAGGAACAATATTACCTTGTTGTCAACTATGAGGACCAGTACATGAGATGGACCACACTGTGAAAAGAGAGGCAGCAACCAGTGTCAGAATTCACCAATACCTTCCATACCTTGCACACCAAGTTGGGTATCAAAGAATCTGAGCGACATTTGGTTTTGATTTACCATGGGGCTCTACATAGATACATCCAAACCGAAATGGATTTTTTGGACATCTCAACACTTGGTACTTCTTATCGACATGTTAAAAATGCCTTTGGATCCACATTGTAACAATCATCTTCTCACGGATGTGAGTAGCCATCACATATCTTCTCAGAGATAAGTTTTTTCCATTCTAGCGAGTCTTTCACTCTGTATTTTACAGTCTTTGTACATTTTCGCTCATTAATAGAAAATTGTGTATTATTGTATATCTTTTCCTCTGGTTATATTTCCGATATATCTATGTTGTATTATTGTTTCTCTTTCAATATATCTGTATATTTATTTTTTATATACCTGCTCTCATTTTGTGCTGAAAATAATCTGGATCAATGGTATTAGAGCAGGTTGTTTTTTATCGTTTTTCAGTGCATGTCCCCGACGAGGTCCGAGTATAGCAAGTTGGGTCTCGAGCTTGTCTCTCTTAAGGACAATTTCTCTCACATGCCAAATAAACCCTCCATGGTGGAAGAAAATAAAAATGATGGAGCAGAAGATTCTATTAATCTATTGCTTGAGAAAGCTCTCACGCGATAGAGGGACGAAATTATGGAGAATTTTTTCCACATCCTTCAATGTCTGTCGATAAAAAAAAGGCGTGTATTCATCAAGAGTCCACTTTGGAGGAACCTTGTCTTTCAAGGTACATGTTATTTTTTATATTCCCGTATTTGAAGGTCAAATAGATGTGAATTCCCTAGATGAATGGTTAAATCTGGTAGAAGACTATTTCTCTATTCACCATTTTTTTTACAGATAAACGATCACATTCAAACTCCTTAAGGCTCTCCCCCATGTTAAACATTGGTGGGAAACTTACTGGCATTAAAGTTCAACAAACGAGTCTGGAATATATGGGGCCGAGCCCACTTGGGAATTTTTTGTGGATGTAGTAAAGGAACAATATTACCCTATTGGAAACTATGAGGACCAGTACATGAGATGGACCACACTGGGAAAAGAGAAGGGCCAACCAGTGTCAGAGTTTACCAATACCTTCCATACATTGCACACCAAGATGGGTATCAAATAATTTTAGCGATATTTGGTTCTGAAATACTGTCGGGATCTACAGAGATACATCCAAACATAAATGGATTTTCTGGACATCTCATCACTTGGTACTTCTTATCGATATGTTGTTAAAATTGAGCAGAAATTTAAGCACCAAAACAAATGGGAGTTTGGGTCTGCAAATCTGCAACAACAAAAGTATGATAAATATGGTCCTAACAAACAACCTCCCGAAAACCAGTCCAAGATACAGGAAAAGAAGGGTCATGGAAAGACAAAGAAAGACATAGGAAAATGGTGTGATTTCCACAAAATCCCCTGGCATAATATCGATGAATGTCGCTCAAAAAATTCATTGGTGGCCAAGATCAAAGACAATGAACTAAAACTTCATTCATAATCTGATTCTAAAAATACTAGTAAAAGAGAGATCATCGACGCAGACCCCACTTCTATTGTCACGACTGCAGCAATTCAACCAGAAGAACCAACAGCTCTTGAAGAGGGGGATCACCTTTTTCATTTACAGATGTGGGTGAAGGGGACATCGCTGCATTTTATTATTTGATCGCAGAAGCCAGAAGAACCTCATCTTAGCATAGGTCATCAAATAGTTTGGATTGTCGGCAACACCACACCCGCAGCCATACAACATCAGGTGGCTTCACCGGGGACAAGATATTCGTTTCATCCAGCAATCTCGATTGTCATACGGCATCCAACCCTTCAAGGATAAGTTATTAAGTGATGTTTCCCCACTAGATGTATGTGATGTTCTCTTGGGCCAGCCATATATGTGGAAACGCCATGTTGTTTATGAGTCTCGACCCCGCAGTGTCATTGTTTCTCTAGGGGGTCATCTCTACAGAGTACCATACGTAGTTCCAACTACTATCCCACCTAAACATTGTCGCAAGTTAGTATCTCATACTACAAAATTTAGCTTCTTCATAATTTTTTCAAAAGGGGAACATAAGGATAATGCAACAACTATAGCCTCGATGCAAGCACCTTCTATCCAACAGAATCAGGTCAACAACATTGTAGCAAAACACAAATATTATTTCTACACACAGTCATCTCAGGTATCCTGACTGGTTGAACAGAGTCAACCCCGCCAAAAACATGTTTTTGATAGCCTTCAACAAATCGAGCAACGTGATGTTTCCAGCAAGGCAAGCAACTCACCAAGATTTAGATTAATAAAACACTTCCCTCTCTCCCCTAATAAATCAACGCAATGGATGCCATTACTTCCTAAGGAGAAAGGATTGATCCAGGCGGATATCGGTGTCCACCCACCTATTCCCACAGATATCGGTGTCCACCCACCATTACTTCCATAAACAATGTTTTTAGGGGATTTGGGGCCTAGATGACTATCTTAGCCACTGACATGTGCCAGTCAAAAATCGTTCTTCTCGGTTAGAACTTTCCAATGGTGTATCAAATGCCCCAAACAGAGAACGTATGCAAACGTTATGCCCCCGGGAAGTTGACGTATCAACTACCCCCTTCGGGGCCCCCAAACCTTTTGGATTTTCATCTTTCGGGGTTAGGGTTTTGGATTTTACTTATGTTAAAAATTTATTTGGAGCCTCATTGTAACAATCATCTTCTCACAGATGCAAGTAGACATCGCATATATTTTACAATCTTTGTACATTTTCATTCATTAATAGAAAATTGTGTATTACTGTATATCTTTGCCTCTGGATATATTTCTGATATATCTTTGTTATATTATTGTTTCTCTTTCAATATCTCTGTGTATTTATGTGTTATATATATGCCCTCATTTTGTGCCGAAAATAACTGGATCAGTGGTATCAAAGCAGGATGCTCTTGATCTTTTTTCAGTGCATGTCCCCGATGTGGTCCGAGTATAGCAAGTTGGGTCTCGAGATTGTCTCTCTTAATAACAATCTCTCTTGCATGCCCAAGAAACCCCCCATGGTGGAAGAAAATAAAAATGATGGAGCAGGAGATTCTATTAATCGGTTTCTTGAGAAATCTCTCATGCAACTGAGGGATGAAATGATGGAGAATTTTTTCCACATCCATCAACATATTTAGATAACAACAGGTGTGTATTCATCAAGAAACCACTTTTGAGGCACCTCGCCTTTCAAGGTACAGGTTAATTTTGATATTCTCGTATTTGAAGGTTAGATAGATGCGGATGCCCTAGACAAATGGTTAAATCTGCTAGAAGGTTATTTCTTTGTTCATCAATTTTCTAATAGAGAAAATATCACCTTCACACTCATTAAGGCTCTCCCCCATGTCAAACATTGGTGGGAAACTTACTAGGAGAAAAGTTCCACAGAGGAGTCTAGAATATATGGGGTCAATCCCACTTGGGATTTTTTTGTGGATGCAGTAAAGGAACAATATTACCCTATTGGCAACTATGAGGACCAGTACATGCGATGGACCACACTGCAGTAAGAGAGGGGCCAAGTAGTGTCCGAGTTCACCAATACCTTCCATACCTTTCTCACCAAGCTGGGTATCAAAGACTCTGAGTGACATTTGTTTCTGAAATACCGCAGGGGTCTACACAGATACATCTAAATAGAAATGGATTTTCTGGACATCTCATCACTCAGTACTGCTTATTGATATGTTGTTAAAATCAAGCATAAATTTAAGCACCAGAACAAACAGGATTTTGGGTCTGAAAATTCGCAGCAACGAAAGTATGATAAAGACGGCCCTAACAAACTGCCTCTTGAAAACCAGTCCAAGCCATAGGGAAAGAAGGGTCATGGAAAGACGAAGAAGGACACCGAAAAATGGTGCAAATTCCGCAAAATCCTCTGGCACAACACCAGTGAATGTCGCTCAAAACAATCATTGGTGGCTAAGATCAAAGACAAGGAGCCAAACCTTGATTCAGAATTTGATTATGAAAATATTGGTAAAAGACAGATCATCAACATAGACCCCACTGTTATTTTTGCAACTGCAACAATTCAACCAGAAGAACCAACAAATCCTAAAGAGGGGGAGTTCCTTTTTCATTCAAAGATGTGGGTGAAGGGGACCCCGCTGCATTTTATTGTTGATAGAAGAAGCCAGAAGAACCTCATCTAGGCAGAGATCGGCAAACAGTCTGGATTGTCGACAACACCACACCCGTAGCCATACAACATCGGGTGGCTTTGTCAGAGACGCGATCTCTGTGTCAGTCATCAGTGTCAATTGTCATATGGCATCCAACCCTTAAAGGATGAGGTATTATGTGATGTTACCCCACTAGATGTATGTGATGTTCGCTTGGGCCAGCCATATATGTGGAAACGCCATGTTGTTTATGAGTCTCGACCCCGCAGTGTCATTGTTTCTCTGAGGGATCATCTCTACAGAATACCAGAGGTAGTTTGAACTATTTTCCCACCTAAACAATGTCACAAGTTAGTATCTCATACTACAAAATTTAGCTTCTTCACAATCTGTTCAAAAGGGGAACATAAGGATAGTGCAACCACTACAGCCTCGACCCAAGTACCTTCTATCCAACAGAAGCAGGTCGACAACATTGCAACAAAATGAAAATATTCTTTATGCACATAGTCATCTAGGGTATCCTGACTAGTTGAACAGAGTCAACCCCCCCAACAGCAGGTTTCTGTCAGCCTTCCACAAATTGATCAGTGCGACATCTCCAACAAGGAAAGCAACTCACCAAGATTCAGATTCAGAAAATGCTTTCCTCTCTCCCCCAGGAACTCAACGCAATGGATACCATTACTTCCTAATGAGAGAGGATTGATCCGGTCAGATATCGGTGTCCACCCACCTATTCCACGGGCTCGAAAAAACAATTTTCCATCTTGGCAGTTTTTTGGGTTCCAAAATTCTAGGGCATTTTTTAGGCCCTAAACGACGTTTTTTGGGGATTTGGACCCCAGGTGTCTAATGAAGGCATTGACTTGGGCCAATAAAAAAAAATTCTTCTCGATTATACCTTTCCAAATGTGTATCGAGCACCCCAAACAGAGATCATATGCAAAAGCTACACCCCTTGGAAGTTGACATATCAACTACCCCCATCGGACCCGCAAACCTTTTGGATTTTGATCTTCCGAGGATAGGGTTTTGAATTTTAATTATGTTAAAAAGGAATTTGGAGCCTCATTGTAACAATCATCTTCTCATGGATGTGATTAGCCATCACATATCTTCTTAGAGATAAGCTTCCACCATTCTAGCGAATCTTTCACTCTATATTTTACAGTCTTTGTACATTTTCGCTCATTAATAGAAAATTGTGTATTAGTGTATATCTTTGACTCTGTTTATATTTATGATATATCTTTGTTATATGATTGTTTCTATTTCAATATCTCTGTATATTTATGTGTTATATCTTTTCTCTCATTTTGTGCTAAAAATAATCTAGATCAGTGGTATCAGAGAAGGTTGCTCTTGATCGTTCTCCAGTGCATGTTGTTACACATAAAAAATACTCACTTTGATAGTCACAAGTGTCGTCATTACAAAGGTCGCAAGTGTCACATTTTTCTCACAAGGTCACAAGTGTCACAAGTGTTAAAGAAAGCATGCTGCCATGATGCCTATGTCGTGCATATAATGACATGAGAAGGACACTTGAAACACCTCAAACATTTGATTTGGAAGAGGAGAAATGAGTCAGCAGGATTGCAAACCTTTTGCCATCTGAAAGCACCTCAAAAATTGATCTTTTGAAGGAGAGCGCTCCCCTATACCTCTTCTGGGAGTGTCGGCGCTCCCCCTTACACTGTCTAGGAGCGTTATAAAGCTCCTCTAGCCCTTTTGAGGGAGCGCTATAGATTTTGAGAGCGTTGGCGCCCCCCTAAAGCCTACTAGAGAGTGCTACAACACTCTGATGTCCCTTTTGAGGGAGCGTTACCTATTCTGAACAGTTGTTAAGATGTTGAGATGAATGGGGGAATGATCCTTTCATTCTTGGAAGGCAGTTGGATTCGAATCCCTAGTCCAGCCATGATCTTAGGGAAGATCCTCAACTGAAGGAGAAAAATCCTCAACTTCCCCAAGGATATCTCAAGTGGTTAAAGCCTCTCCAAGGCTATATAAGCAAGCTTTCTAATGGTGAAAGAGGATGGAAAAAGGAGAATCACACCAACCTTATGATATCATAAGTGGTGCTGGAACAGAGATATTTTGGAAGCAAGAGACCTATGATCTCATAGGGAGCAATCAGTGAAGCCATCATCATTTGGATCGTGGATCTTTTGAGCAAGGGGTAGACAAGGAGGACTTGGCAGAGTTGCTGCAATCAATCCATGGCTGTAAGCAATGTTTTGTCCTCATTAATATAATTTGCTTGGCCTGTTTCTTTCTAGTTTGTGTCTGATCTTACATGAACTTATCATTGATAGATAGATCTATTTTCAAGCTAATATCAATAGATTAGGAAGTGGTCATACTTTGTTTTTCTACAGGACCTGTCGAGGAGCGAAAGATTGGAGCTCAACTCGGAGCGTGCAAGGACAAACGTCGATAATAAGGTACCTCTCTTATCCTTCCTTCTCATGTATTAGTTTGTATAGAACTGAAAGGAAGTCAGTTTCCACGTTAAGAACTTTCTGTCTTAGAGTTAAGGGTCTATCTCTTTGAGGCAATCTACCTGTCTGCAGGGAGATTTTCCTACAACAGAAACTGGCGACCATACTGGCAACTCTGCTGGGGAATCGAATTAGAACTTTTTGGTTTTGATTTTTCCTCATAGGCCTTGTCTCATCCTTTGTGTTCTTAGGCCTTGTTCACCCCTTCATATCTGATTGCACTTGCTGATTGATTCTTTACCCCATCACACTCAACTTGTTTGTCAAAATTTGACTGAATTTCTGGTTTGTTGGACCTTTTTCTGAGCTTTAGGACTCCAGTGCTCCCCTGCCTTGTTAGCAGAGTGCCAATGCTCCCTTAAGCTATTGGACAGAGCTTTATAATGCTCTAGTGACCCTTATACCAGAGCGCCAGCCCTTTTTGCCCAAAATCTCTTCAAAAATTGCAATTTGTGGAGGTCCAAACCCTGTTTTTTCAGTTGCTGAGATGTTTGGGGATTCAATGCTTCTTCTTTTGACCTTTGACATGATTCCTCCTGATAAGTAAACACCTTATTGTTCATATTTTATTCCCTTCTCCCTTATTTTTTAGCTTTTGTTGTTGAGAGATTGACATCAATCCGTTGCTTTCTTCTCTCCTATCCGACTGAGCGAGAACTCTAGTGAAGGACATTAGAATTATGTGACTCTTCTCATCTGGTTCTTTGAGGTCATCTGATCCAATCTCTTTCTCCTTCCTTTTGCATTTTTAATTTTATTTCTCTTGTTTGATTGCAAAAGGGTGTGTTGTTTGTGCGAAATATGTGTTTTCTTGTCTGAATCTCCTTGATCTGAAAGGGTAGTTGGCAGGAGAAATTTTTCATTGAATTGATTATCATTCGCATACAAATGACAAAAGTACATCTTAATGATTAGTTTGCATTTTTGAAACAGTGTAGCATCATATTGGATTTGATTGAGAACAAAATTGATTGAGGGCATTCCTTATCAAGTGTTTGATAGTGAAAACGACTCTTCCTCTTTCCCTTAAATAGGTATTCATTGAAAAGAAACGATTGCTTATCATATTTCATGCATATTTTTTGGGAATTGAGTCATCATACCATTAGTTTCACTTTCGTACACCCTCTAAGTAAACAACAGCCATTAAAATCAATGCTTAACTAAACGTTATCAAACTTTTTACATCTTTGTTAGCAAACCTACATTAGTTTAAGGTGTAGGGATTTGGAATAGGTTGAAAGGATAACTTTCCAAAGCTATCAAACAAACTTAGTATCTTGTGGTAGAGAGAGTTAGATCCAATTGTCATATTAGTCTACCTAGGATCCCCCTCTCACACAGGGGTTACGCACGAGGTCACATTCGAGTGAGTTACGGAGATTATCCCTCCGTGGCCCAACTGTTTGTAGTGGTCGGATTGTATATTGGGGGTCACTAGAAGGTATACCCACGATTATGTGTGGGAGCCTTTCGGGTTGATTTCAGAATTGTTATCCTTCCCATACGTTTCGGATCGGACTGTCGACTGTACCCACCCAGGGGCTGACTACGAGTTGGTGACCTTAGTCGCCACAATCTTTAGGGTCTCACACAAGGTGACGGTGAAGGGAAGTCTCACTGTACCTGGAACAGATGTTGGTCAAACTCACTCGGGCTCCTTGGAGGGTAAACCGACAATTACTGCGTGGAAGCTTGCACCAAGGCGTAAGTCCATTAAGCAGGTCGCCAACGTAACTGATCCACCCGCTCTATCCCCGCCCCTTCCTATTTTGATCTCGCGACGTTGGATTTCATCACCAACTAGTGGTTTCATCAT
>ML816803.1:215966-232906 GCA_009831015.1 Picea engelmannii
GGGTTTTTGATGTCAAGTGACTTTGTCATTACAAAGTCCCGATCCCCGATGTCGATGCGCCCCTTTCCATGCGCTAGCCCTGCTGGCTATAGGCCTTGGCCTACATGACCATCTACACATGACCTTAGTCAAACCTCTCATCGAGGTTTCGGCATTTACGATGACATAATATTTATGTCCGTGGGATTCGCGATTTCCCGATTTGCGATGTGCTTCATCCCTCCTGGCTGACCCTGGTTCACGTGACCGTTACCTGTAACCGCATCCTTATCTCTGACAGCGGGCCTCCACTAATCCTCTATCCTCCTTTGCTGTTGTGCTGACAGTTGTACCCCACTCATTGGGATTTCGCGGATCGCGATTTCGAAATGCACAAAACCTTTGTGCCCGGGATCTCTGATATCCCGATTTCCGATTAGCCGATGAACGACCTCCTGTCGGGCCTTTCGCCGATGGCACCAATCTCCTGCCACGCATCCTCTCAGATGGACGGTCCCGATTGTGTCAGGATTTTGGGACTTTCGATATCCTGTTTCTTTTGACCTTGGGAACTCTGATTTCCCGATTGGCGATATGCCGACTCGCTCCTGATTTCCGACACCTATCCCTCAAATGGACGGTCTCGATACCTTCGGGATTTCAAGACTTTCGATCTCTCATTTCCTTCAACCTCAGGAACTCCGATTTCCCAATGTCCAATATTCTGATGGTGCCTTGATCTTCGACACCTGTCCCTCAGATGGACGGTCCCGATCATCGATGCCTCTGCTGACGTCACACGTGGTTTGACACGTGTTAGATCCTGCCACATGTCACTCTGATTCATGACTTACATGTGCCTGAAGTGTTGAATCTGCCTGACACCTGTCATTCCCTGGTTGTGCCACGTGTCCCTTGCCGACGTGGTCTGCTGTCGTGAGTTGGATCAACGGTTCAGATGCAATCTTGGCTCAACGGCTGCGATTTCATCGTGAAATCGCATATCGCGATTTCGTGGTTTTCGTTGTCATTGTTCACGAAACTCATGAAACTTCGATTCCTGATTCTCCGATGAAGCCTCCTGTCTACACGTGGATGGTCCCGATCGCTGCTTGATTTAACGGCTGTGATCAAATCGCGAAATCGCATATCGCAATTTCGGAGTTTTCATTATCGAATGAATTGGACATTTCAAAATCCCGATCTTCGATTATCCGATGGCTTATCCCCCTCGCAGCTTCTGTAGATATGATCGTTGTCGGGTGTCTGCTTCCAATTTGACAGCTCAAATCACTTCTTCTGCATGCCAACTCCTGTGCTTAACATCTCTGCAACTTCTCTCGATCCAACAGCTGTCAGGATTTCCGAGTGAGATCCGATGGTTCTCGGTCTCTTTCCTGTGTTTCTTGCGCGTATAAGAATGTTATTCCTCCTGAGCTTATCTTCCTCGAATCCTTAAAGGATTCTGATATCTGCTTCACTGTTGTACTTAAGCCAGCATCACTACTGTACTTGCCATCAATGACAAGTCTATGCTGCCTGTAAAAAAAGTTCCAACAAGATTACAGTACAGGTTTGTGTTTGGGACGTTCCTCAAACGCTAATAGATGAAGGTGCATCCGTTAGTATTTTGTCTTCTGTTGCTTGGTACGCTTTGGGTTGTCCGGAGATTGCACTGGTTACACAGAATCTGTTAGCTTTTAATAGAAGAACTAGTCAACCTTTAGGGATCCTTCCTCAGTTTCCTGTAACTTTGGGAGAGAAAACTGTCTTTATCGATGTCATGGTAGTCCGAGACCCCTTGGATTTCACTTTACTCCTTGGGCAGGATTATGTCTATGCTACGAAAGCTCTTGTATCCACCCTTTTCCGTGTGATATATTTCCCTCATGATGGAAGAATTGTGACTATTGATCAACTTTCATTCATTGGCCCCGACTGGGTTACCTCCCTAAGTGGTTCTTATATGAAGATAGTATCACCCCCACCGCATGTCAATTATGTGGCATTGTCTCCCATGACCTCAACTTCCGACAATTTGGATCCAATAGTTGACATGGTGATTTCTTCGGTAGGGTTATTGGAGCATGATCTCCTTACCCCTGTCACGACCCTCGACATGTGTTCCTTCCAAAGTGATTCTCTTCCATCCAATGAAGATCTCTTGGAAGCCATGACTGAGTTTTGTCCCTTGACATGGTATCCTTCCAGATCATTATCCTCTTGGAAGCCATGATCAAGAAGCAACCACGAGTATAGTTTCTCTTCTCTGTGGCAAGCTCGTTAAAAAATGAAATAGAGGCTCTGAGCATAGTTCTTTTCCTATGTCAAGCTCGTTAAAAAATGAAACAGTCACCTCTCTTGAACCTTCATTTCATCCACCTGTATCCTTTTTCTCCATCTAGCACAAAAATTGGTGACAACCTCAAAGTTGGTGAATGAATTGAAGCTTGGGGGGCATGTCTCCAGCCTTTGATGATCATTCTGGAGTTAAGCCACTAGCTTTCAAGCTGGAGGCATACCGAGCTTAGTCTTTGTTATTTCTCGTGCTCGTAAATACATGAGAATGCATACGAGTAGACTTTTATCTCTTTTTCGAAACTGTATGGATACATGAAAAAGGAACCCCCTGGAGTCTCCTTTAAGCTCTTTTCAGACTCTCTAAATATGAAAAGATTTTCGAGTGACCTTGCTTCCTTTCACACTCGTTAAAAGGTTTGAAAGGGCATCTTTCGAGCGATAGTTTATCTCTTTTTTGGTCTCGTTAGACTACTGTACAAAAAAGGAACTGAGAGAGTTATCTTTTAAGTGTTTTTCCAAACTCTATAATCCTGAAAAACCTTCGAGTTTTTTGTCTTTGGACTCGTTAAAGCACACATCGACAGACCCATACGGGATCGAACCCTTACTTCTTCCGGTTCGTTAAACAAAGGAAGAGGAACTTACCGAAGGTAAGTTATATCGAGCATGTGTTACCCTCCTCGAGCTCATTAAATCAAAAAGAGGTACTCGTCTATCTGGATGGGGGGGAAATTGAAAGAAGCAAGACAAGAAGTTTTTGAGAACATTACCAAGTAACTCTTAGAGTCGCCCTTGAACATGGTGTTGTGTCTTTTGCACGCATTATAATCCACCGAACCTCTGCATTGAGCCAATCCTTTGAGTTTCTTTCACTCCTTTGGATCACCCGACGTAAGTCACAACATCCACTGCATCATCAAGTTTTGGTCCATGTCATGTTTCTGCTATTGTGCCTCAGTGTTCAAGGGAAGTATCTGCCTCGAGAGTCAGCCATCCCAAATATCTTGCCTCAGAACCTGTGTCAGTCCATGTCCTTTTGATCCACCAATTACATCTCTATGTCTGTTTCATTTCGTTGATGGGGGATACATCAAGGCCCTCCTTCGACGAGCCTGTCCATGTCAACATCAGCACATTATCTGGTAATTAGGCTTAGAAACCAGTTAGTACTTTGGAACCTGCATGCCTCAATGGAAAGTCTCCTCACATTCAATAGTAGGTTTACATCATTGACCTCTGATCGGATGATTCCACAGATTTTCGACTTCATCTCATCCATTCACATTCATTGGAATGTACTAGGGTACCTTGGGAATCATTGACATTAATAGTGATCTCCCTTGCACTTGTTAACGGTTTACATCATTGACCGGTAATCAAGTGGTTTCTGCCATCTTCGACATCAGGACATCTATTCACATGGTTATATTCGTACTACACCGGGATCGGTAAGAAGACCCTGGGTTGAGTGATCACTTTGATATGTACTTTGCCCAGGTTGCGAAGGAGTTTCTCTTGAAAAATGACACATATATTGTTACATAGATCCACTTTGTATTGGTCGTGGCTATGTCTTTTCATCTTGTAGATCCACTGTGTATTCTTCGTGGCTACGATCAATTCATGACATCAGAGTATAGATCCACGTTGTATTCTCAGTGGATATACCCTTTTTATCAATACAATTATGGATCCGCAGTGTATTTTATGGCGGCCATATCTTGCAAGTCTTGATCACCCTAGCATAGGTATGCCTACCTTGGGTTTGAAACATGTCATAATATTTGTTGGATGTTTGTATGCATTTTTTGTCAGGTTCTCTCCATCTATACCCTTGCTTGAAAGTCTACAAAGTATTTCAGTTATCAGTTCGCATCTTCTAACTTCATACTTTGGGGGGCAATCTATTACACATCAAAAATACTCACTTTGATAGTGTCGCAAGTGTCGTCATTACAAAGGTCGCAAGTGTCGCATTTTGCTCACAAGGTCGCAAGTGTCGCATTTTGCTCACAAGTGTCGCAAGTGTTAAATAAAGCATGTTGCCATGATGCATATGTCGTGCCTATAATGACATGAGAAGGACACTTGAAACACCTCAAACATTTGATTTGGAAGAGGAGAAATGAGTCAGCAGGCTTGCAAACCTTTTGCCATCTGAAAGCACCTCAAAAACTGATCTTTTGAAGGAGAGCGCTCCCCTATACCTCTTCTAGGAGCGTCGGTGCTCCCCCTTACACTGTCTGGGAGCGTTATAAAGCTCCTCTGGCCCTTTTGAGGGAGCGCTATGGATTTTGAGAGCACTGGCGCCCCCCTAAAGCCTACTCTGGAGCGCTACAATGCTCTGATGGCCCTTTTGAGAGAGCGCTACCTATTCTGAGTAGTTGTTAAGTTGTTGAGATGAATGGGGGAATGATCCTTTCATTCTTGGAAGGCAGTTGGATTCGAATCCCTAGTCCATCCATGATCTTAGGGAAGATCCTCAACTGAAGGAGGAAAATCCTCAACTTCCCCAAGGATATCTCAAGTGGTTAAAGCCTCTCCAAGGCTATATAAGCAAGCTTTCTAATGGTGAAAGAGGATGGAAAAAAGAGAATCACACCAAACTTATGATCTCATAAGTGGTGCTGGAACAGAAATATTTTGGAAGCAAGAGACCTATGATCTCATAGGGAGCAATCAGTGAAGCCATCATCATTTTGATCATGGATCTTTTGATCAAGGGGTAGACAAGGAGGACTTGGCAGAGTTGTTGCAATCAATCCATGGCTGTAAGCAATGTTTTGTCCTCATTAATATAATTTGCTTGGCCTATTTCTTTCTAGTTTGTGTCTGATCTTACATGAACTTATCATTGATAGATAGATCTATTTTCAAGCTAATATCAATAGAGTAGGAAGTGGTCGTACTTTGTTTGTCTACAGGGCCTGTCGAGGAGCAAAAGATTGGAGCTCAACTCGGAGCGTGCAGGGACAAACGTCGATAATAAGGTACCTCTCTTCTCCTTCCTTCTCATGTATTATTTTGTATAGATCTGAAAGGAAGTCAGTGTCCACATTAAGCACTTTCTATCTTAGAGTTAAGGGTCTAGCTCTTTGAGGCAATCTACCTGTCCGTAGGGAGATTTTCCTACAACACATGTCCCCGACGAGGTCTGAGTATAGCAAGTTGGGTCTCGAACTTGGCTCTCTTGAGGAAAATCACTCATGCATGCCCTAGAAACACTCCATGGCAGAAGAAAAGAAAAATGACGTAGGAGAATATTATATTAATCTCTTTCTTGAGCAATCTTTCACGCGACAAAGGGACGAAATGATGGAGAATTTTTCCCACATCCTTCAAGTTCTTCCGATAACAATAGGCGCGTCTTAATCAAGGGCCCACTTTGGAGGAAACTTGCCTTTCAAGGTACATGTTAATTTTTATATTCTCATATTTGAAGGTCAGATAGATGTGGATTCCCTAGACAAATGGTTAAATCTACTAGAAGGTTATTTCTATGTTCACCATTTTTCTGATAGGAAAAAGATCACCTTCACACTCCTTAATGCTCTCCCCCATGTCAAACATTGGTGGGAAACTTACTAGGAGAAAAGTTCCACATAGGAGTCTGGAATATATGGGTCAAGCCCACTTGAGATTTTTTTGTGGATGCGGTAAAGGAAAAGTATTACCCTATTGGAAACTATGAGGACTAGTAAATGAGATGGACCACACTGGCAAGAGAGGGGCCAAGAAGTCTAGGAGTTCACCAATACCTTCCATACTGTTGGCAGCCAATTCATTTTTTTTTAATTGCTCTTAAAAAAAGCTGCCTACACCCCTTATCTCATTAACAACAAATCATCGTCGCATTGTGCTTCTAGATATTTGTTTCATTTGTGCGACAATTGCAGTTTGTTTTCGATTCGGTTTTCACAACTGAAGGTGTGAAAACACCTCTTTCATTGTTTGGACTGTCGTCGTCTTTTATTGATTTTTCTGAAAGACACTTTACCATTGGTTTATCACATGACTGCAAAGGTTCTTTCAAACTATGTCCATTTCACTTTGATTGCGCAAGTCGATTTATGAGCCATTAAGCATGAAAATTTATTGATTACGTTTGATCCTTCAAAGGTTATAATTGATTTTGGTTTTATATGCTATGATGCTTATAGCTATGAGCTCTTGACTTGATTGATTATATGAGACTTTTGTTGCAATGTTCTAATAAACTTTTGACCATGCAACAAGCACATTGGTAATATTATGAGTTTGACTTAACATGGAATGGAAATAGTTTGAGTTTTGCAAAGGCCCATTGGTTAATCTTTCGGATTTCGATTTTATAGTTTGAATCGTTGTTTGGCGCTTTGTTTTATTGGCTTGAGTTTACATTGAACGACCATAGTTTCAAACTATACATTGGCATATTTATTTGATTATCCACCGTTTAAACTTTGGGTTGGCCGAATTATGTTGAATTTGGTTATGATTGATTGAGCAGGGTTGGTACTATGCCATTAATGTTTTTCATGGCGGTGGTAATCCCGCCACCTTCGCATGCATACCATTAATCCTTACCTCTTTCAGTGCTGCAGTTGTTAGCCAAAACCATTTTCGACCTGTGTATCGTTTTGATTCAAACCCTACCATGCTCAGAAGCTATGGCTCCTGTTGTGAGGGTCGAGCCCAATGGGTGCCAAGCACTGTTGATGTTTGATGGCAATTATAGTGACTTAGAAGAAGACGGGTGGCTCCAGTTCATAAGGAAGTTTGATGGGTATAACCCTGCTGTGGCTCGGCAATTTGCGTTATCATTCGATGGCTGCCGAGCCAAAGTGGGTGATGTGCAGCTCGAAATCAGTGAACAGTTTCTTAGCTCAGCGACTAGTCTACCTGTTACGGGGTAGAAGTGGTCGAAAAGTTATAAGGTGGATAATGTCCCATGGATATTGTTGTTTCAGTCTTGAAAGGTGGACTCCTGCGACAAAGGTTTGCCGGCAAAAATGTTAAAACCGCGCTGGTATGATCTCAAGAATGTCGAGTCAGCCACGACAATTGTCAATTCGAAACTGGCATAATCTCAACAGTCTAGCCGGTATAACCCTCGCTCATTTATATGGCACATTCATAAGCTTTGTGTGCGTTATCGACCTGTTCGGTTACATAAACAAGCACTGTTGTGTATGATTTGTTTTGATAAATTGATTTTGTTTAAATTTTTAGTTAGATTTGGTTTTGATTTTGGTAATCATATTTTGGATTTGATTGTTTTAAATTAGTTAAAATTAAAGGCTCTGTTGTATCTATTATAGGCAAACTGTTTTGCATTTCAACGTTTTGAAACATGATCTATATGGTAATTCGAATTGGTTATGATACACACCTACAGTGGTTATCTGCTACTTGCATGTAACTTTGACCAACCTGGATATGATTTGAAGGGGTTTTGTTTTATATTGTGAATTGATGCAAATCGTAACAATAACCTGACCTTTAGCCAGTCAAATCGTAAGGCAAATCGACCCTGTTCTGTTGTAAATGGCAGTATATTTTTAGTCACGAATGAATCTGTAAAACAAAATGGCATGCCCAGAACAAAAAATTCGTCTATAATTGTCTTAAACCCGATCTAGTTTGATTGTTGTTCAGGTTACGGTGCCAATGTTGTTCAATTTTGATCGTGTTATACCCAGCAATTGAAATCGTTGATGGTTTTTGGTTACGATGTATATCATAACAGCTTTCATTTATTTGATCAAAACAGATTATCGTGATTCATTTCTACAGCCTTCATGTCGTTACTATTGATTGAAATGATATCTATATTGCTACAGCTGTGACGTATATTTGGTGTTCAAATCATATCGATTATAGTTAGGTTGTGGAAAATCTTATCTGATATGGTTACTATCTTGTTTGATTATGGTTATTTATTACGATTATATCGTATCTCATCCGAACTTGATTCAATGACCAATTTCGTTTTATTCAAAACAGACCTGTCAAAGTTTGACCATACTTTATGGTAACTAGAGACAGAGCGTTTTTTACTCTGTTTCAATTGAATTTATTTTGATACGATTTCATTTAAATGATAATTTCAATTGGATTATTAGTAATTCGTTTTGAGGATTATTAAAAGATGATTCGATGTGATTTTATTTGATTGAGATCTGGTCCTGTTAGCTATTCTTGACTAGCTACAGAATCAGATGATTCTGTAGCCGAGTCTGTAAAGTCAAATTTTTATTGTTTTCTTAATAAAATATTCTTCTAACTTGATCTTTGTGTTCTATTGCAGGCAAATTCGAATTGGAAATAGATATGAGGAGCAGTTGGAGGATATCTTGAGGATTTCACCTGCATTTTTAGTTACTTAGTTTAAGGGATTTTGGGACTATTCCCAGATTGTGTAAAACTATTTGCTATTATTCACAAGGATGTTTTACCTTGTGAGAAACCTATATAAACCTATGGTTTTTGTAATAATGACATCCTCAGTTGTGGGAGAACAAGGATATGTAATTTTGATTCAAACTGGAGCAGAATTGATGTTTTGTCATAGCTTTTGCTTTTCAATATATCAACACTTTGTTTCAAGTTTTGTATATCATTTTGTTTATGGCTTAGTATTACTTTGCTATCTAAATCAAATACAAGTGATATAATTTCTTACTGTTATACATATATTGTTTCTTCCAAAGAGATAAAGGACATAACAGTTGTTGATTCATTTTGTGAATGATAGCTTTGTCTTCTTCATAGATTGAATTATTATATAAGTTTTCTGCATAATAGGTTTCCCTTATTGCAGAGATTTATCATCAGAAGATTGTTATGATTTTCTTTTATGTCTTGTTTGTCCTGTAAAACACTTCAAGGAGAAACATAGCTGATCGTTTACGAGAAGCTTAAGGACTAAATGGTGTGAATTTATACCTCCAAACAGCTTAAGAAGTCATCCTACACAGGGCAGACTTGGAGCGTTTCCAGGTCAATTAGTCGTTTATTTATTGTTTATGTAGTTCAATATAAATGATAGTTTAGTTAGATTTATATTACATTGTTTAATTTCAGTAATATATATTAGATTGTTTAATTTCAGTAGTTTGTAATTCCTTTTCATAAAATATAAAAATCAAAAAAGAGATTCATGACTGTCTTAGGGCAAAATACATATGATTTTTGCAGGTTTTAATCAAATCTGTAGGTTGTCTATAGTGTATATTTGTGAATAAAGAATATTATAGTTGATAATTAGATAGTTGATTTGAGTTATTATAATCATAATTAGTATTTTGTATATATAATAGTTAGTAGTTTATAGTTAGATTAGTGTAGTTAGTTTGGTTTGCTTTATTAGTTTCTAGTTTCCTTTATTTTAGTTAATTTCTTGTATTTAGTTATAGTTTAGTTTGTTTTATTTAGTTTAGTAATATTTCTTAGCTCAGATCATTTCTCTTCGGTTTTCATAGGAGACCTTAGAGCGGCCAACAAAGTCGTTAAACTCGTCAGGGTGGTCCATTCCAAACGGCTTGGGTTATTTAGACAACCCCGAACCGGTTCCACTCTCCCAGTTGACGGATGGTCAATTTCGCCCATCAACACATACCTTGTGCACCAAGCTGGGTATCAAAGGCTCTGAGTGACATTTAGTTATGAAATACCACAGGGCTCTACACAGATACATCCAAACTAAAATGGATTTTTTGGACATCTCATCACTCGGTACTGCTTATAGATATGTTGTTAAAATCGAGCAGAAATTTAAGCAACAAAAAAAATGAGAGTTTGGGTATGCAAATCCGCAACAACTGAATTATGATAAATATGGCCCTAACAAACATCCTCCTGAAAACCATTCCAATCCACAGGAAAAGACGGGTCATGGAAAGAAGAAGAAGGACACCAGAAAATGGTGTGATTTCCACAAAATACCCTGGCACAACACCAATGAATGTCTCTCAAAACAGTCATTCATGGTCAAGATCAAAGACAATGAGCCAAACCTTGATTCAAATTCTGATTCTGAAAATACTAGTAAAAGACAGATC
This sequence comes from Picea engelmannii, assembly GCA_009831015.1. Taxonomy (NCBI): domain Eukaryota; kingdom Viridiplantae; phylum Streptophyta; class Pinopsida; order Pinales; family Pinaceae; genus Picea; species Picea engelmannii. The sequence goes on from ML816803.1 coordinate 226,289, forward strand.
ATCGATGTACACCCCACTGCTATTGTCGTGACTGCAAAAATTCAACCAGAAGAACCAACAGATCCTGAAGAGGGGGAGTGCATTTTTTCATTCACAGATGTGGGTGAAGGGGACCCCACTGCATTTTATTTTTTATAGCAAAAGCCAGAAGAACCTCATCTCAACAGAGGTCATCAAACAGTTGGGATTGTCAACAACACCACACCCACAGCCATACAACATCGAGTGGCTTCGCCAGGGACGAGATCTTTGTGTCAACTAGCAGTTTCGATTGTCATACAACATCAAACCCTTCAAGGATAAGGTATTATGTGATGTTTCCCCACTGGATCTATGTGATGTTCTCTTGGGCTAGCCATATATGTGGAAATTCCATGTTGTTTATGAGTCTCGACCCCGCAGTTTCATTGTTTCTATGGGGGTTCATCTCTATAGAATACCAGAGGTAGTTCCAACTACTATCCCACCTAAACAATTTCGCAAGGTAGTATCTCATACTACAAAATTTATCTTCTTCACAATCTGTTCAAAAGGGGAACATAAGGATAGTGCAACCACTATAGCCTCGACCCAAGCACCTTCTATCCAATAGAAGCAATTCGACAAGATTGTAGCAAAATGCAAAGATTCCTTCTACACACATTCATCTCAGGTAGCCTGACTGGATGAATAGATTCAACCTCGCCAACAACACGTTCATGATAGCCTTCCACAAACCGAGCAGTGTGACGTCTCCAATAAGGCAAGCAACTCACCAAGATTAAGATTTAGAAAACGCTTCCCTCTCTTCCCTGGGAAATCAACACAATGGATACCATTGATTCCTAAGGAGGGAGGATTTATCCAGGTGGATATCAGTGTCCACCCACCTATTCCACAGGCTCGAAAAACAATTTTCCATCTTCGCAGTTTTTCAGGTTCCAAACTTCTGGAGTCGTTTTGAGGCCCTAAATGACATTTTTTGGGGATTTGGGGCCCAAGTGATGTCATAATACATTCACCTCAATCAATCAAAAATCGTTCTTCTCGGTTAGATCTTTCCAACGGTGTATCGAGAACCCCAAATGGAGATTGTATGCAAAAGTTACGCCCCGGGGAAGTTGACGCATCAACTACCCCCAGTGGGGCCCGCAAACCTTTTGGCTTTTCATATTTCAGGGTTAGGGTTTTGGATTTTACTTATGTTAAAAAGGCCTTTGGAGCCTCATTGTAACAATCATATTCTCATGGATGCGAGTATCCATCACATCTCTTCTCATAGATAAGTTGCCACCATTCTAGTGAGTTTTTCAGTCTGTATTTTACAGTCTTTGTACATTTTCACTCATTAATAGAAAATTGTGTATTATTGTATATATTTGCCTCTGGTTATATTTCTGATATATCTATGTTGTATTATTGTTGCTCTTTTAATATCGTTGTATATTTATGTGTTATATCTCTACTCTCATTCTGTGCCGAAAATAATCGGGATCATTGTCATTCTACAATCTTTGGCCATGTGTCCAGAGTTGTTGCCTTTGTAACATTCCACTTCAGTGCTCAATGATTCAAACATGTTGTAGCTTCTTCTCTGTATTTCATGGGCCTTATTGGATAACCATTATGTGCATGACTTTCAAATTTGTTTATGGTCTTGCTATTAGCTCTACAATTTACAGCTTTATGTCCAAAATTATTACATGCATAACATAAACTAAAAAAGATAGTTTGATACCTGGGAGTTGAAGGTCTTTTGAAAGGAGTTACTCTTTTGAATCCTTCTTCAACCTGAGGCCTGCTTGTTTTTGATTGTCTCTAATTTTGAAATATGACTCTTCTAGGTGGAGGAGTGTCCATGTGATCTTCCATGTAAAACTTCTTGTCTCCTCTAACTATTTTTGCATAGCTTCTTGGTTGTGTTTATTTATCTGTGGTTTTTGAGCTTGAGCCTATTTCTGTCTGATTGTATCATATCCTAGACTTGTCATGATGTGGCATTTGACTGTTGTTAATATTATACAAAACCTTTGAATTGTTCTGCATATTCTTTTGTTGAAGGTATTTTCTCAATGTAACAACCTTTGCTTCCAAATTTCCAATTATCTTGTCTTTTTCTTCCAGTTGTTCTTTGAGTTCTTCTTCGATTCTTTTGTATTCTTCAATTTGAACCTTTAATTTAGTGATAATTTGTTCTAGTTCTTCAAATTTTGAATTTTGAATGTCTTCTTTCTTGTCTAGTTTTGCCTCGAGATTCTTTTTTTCCTTCTTTTCTCTTTTTATAACTTCTATAGCACTTAGCAATTCTTCTCTGTAGTCAATTTTTTCTTCTTTATAATCCTCTTCGGTGTCTTCTTTATCAGAGTCTTCTATTTCCATGAATATAACTCTTTCTGTCTCACTTTCACTGACTTCATATTCATCTGATGAGGAGCAGGCTTCTTTGGTGTAAAAACTTTTCGTGAAGACTTTATTTTTGGTTCTTTTGCCTTTATATGTTTGTTTGTTGTTTGAATCATCCTCTTCATGTATTTTCTTTTTCGTGTGAGGACATTTGTTAGAAAAATGACCAATACCATCACAGTTAAAAAAAATCAATGGAAGCTTACCTTTATATTTGTCATCAGTTCCCTTCTTCAATCTTCTGACAAAGTTGGCCACTTCTTCATCATCTTCCGATATGTCATTGCTACTGCTATATTTTTTTCCTTTTTCTTTCCCTTTTTCTTTGACCTTTTGGATGCTTCGAATGTTGCTTCTTTTATACCTGGATTTTCTTGTTTAGTTCTCATTTCATAGACTGTGAAGATTCCATGTAGTTCATCCATGCTTATTGAGTCTAGATCTGCTCTTTCTTCTAGTGTTGAGATCTTAGGATCAAATCTCATTGGAAGAGATCTTAGTACCTTTTGAACAATTACAGATTCATCAACTTTTTCTCCCAATCCTATGATTGCATTCATTGTTTCATCAACTCGTAAGAAGTAAGCTGCAATATTCTCATCTTCCTTCATCTTTAGCTATTCTAATTGACCTTTGTAAGTTTGAAGCTTAGCTTCTTTGACTTTTGAATATCCTTCATAAATATTTTGAAGTTTGTCCCAAATCTCTTTAGCAGAGCTAAAATGTATAACTTTGGTATATATCGAATCAAAAAGACCATTCAAAACTCCATTTGTGGCTTTTGAATTATTTAGACTGATTTTCTTTCCATTTTCATTTGTTGGCAGAATTGTTGGTTCTTTATATCCATCCACAATTGATTGTCAAACCTCAAATCCATGTGCTTATACATATGTTTTCATCCTTCTGCTCCAAAATGTGTAGTTATGTCCATCAAACTATGGTATTCCATTTTTATACATATTTTTTCTCTCCATGATCTACCTTTAAGTGGTTAAAATTATTTATGAAGGAACCTGCTCTAATACCAATTATTGGTTTACTGAGAGGGGGGGTGAATCAGGAATAGAGAAATATAATCATTTTTAACCACAGTATGCAAGTGTTATTTATCTTTGTGAGCAATATAGAATTATCATCAATAAGTGCAGAGTAAATAAACCATCAGCAAATGAACAATCATACACATATACAGTACACCAGTATTTTTACGTGGAAACCCAATGCGGGAGAAAACCACGAAAATCTTTTTTATTATATGTCTTTAGGAATTACATTCATTGGAAGCACCAACTTCCTTTGTTCTCCAACTGTAACTGGAAGGAGGCTCTGACCCCCTATATTTTTAGGCTACAACCTGAGGGAAGATGCAACTCCCCAATTCTCTGGCTACAACCAGAAGGAGGCTACAACCCCATATATTCTATGGCTACAACCAGAAGGTGGATACAACCATATATGCTTGCCCCATCCAACCGTCATGAAATATAAGCATCAAATGAAGGAACCACAACCACACTTTCACTGTGAGATATACCATTGTAAACCTGTACCAACATTTACAATTGACCTGTAGCCAACTTGTACCACTGCCCTGTAATCAACATGTACCTGAACTAAGCCTGTAAAACCGAAAAACCATAGATACATGACATGTATGTTATGCAACGTGTGCATGTATGTTCCCTATCTATACTACATCTCATGTATGTGCGTGACCTATCTGTTATGAAACATGCGTATGTATGTGCCATATCTATACTGTAGCCCACGTATGTGTGTGACCTATCTGTTATGTAGCATGTGTATGCCTTTTGAAAACTAGGGTTTTCTCTCTTCTGAAAAATTCAGACCCTCTATAGCCTCTTTCACATCAACCTGCAACCCGTCACTATGTCCAAACTGTAACTATACCCAGTGCATACATCCTCATACATATCATTTACCCAAAGCATCCAGTCATGTGCCATATAAGTATGTGTAATCATGAATGAGTATAATAACCTTCACATGAACTAGACATTAAACCCTTTCTGATATTTGGCCTCTCAATACATCAACCACTTCACACATACAAGCTCTCAACCATGTATCACAAGAACACTTAACCATATGCCAAGAAATACAAGATGTTTCTCAACACTAACAAGATATATCAATGATAAATATTGATTATACCAGCACTATATTTCTATAGATATGACTTATATAGAAGGTCCCATGTAGCCACTAATATTTCTAGGGAAAATACTTAAACCTCCATAACCATTTCTCATGTATACAACAAAATCCAACTACTCATAGAAATAAGACATACCTTTTGAACCAGTAGATAGATCCGATGTACTTGATCACTGTAGACCTTCATGGGATCTTTGTTTAGACTCTATATACCTTCATGGGATCTTTGTTTAGACTGTAGACCTTCATGGGATCTTCTTCTAGGAGCTTCTAGAATAATTTTGACTTCCTTCACCTTCTAGATAACTCATGAGGGTTCTCCAACTTCACAAGGCCATAACTATCTAATCGAGAGGAGTTATGTGGCATTCCACATATCACCGGAAATTTCATGGCATGTACTATCCATATAGAATAGTATTAACTGAATATATATTAAACTTCATACCATTATACATCAATCAAACTGAAGTCCCTTAACCATACTGTTGGGGCTACCGGACTTGCTTCAAGGGTTTACATCAATGACAACCAACCCAAATAATCAACAGACATTTTATAGAGCCATTATATCCACCATGTATCATGGGATCTTATGTTTTAGGGGATTTTTAGAGAGGTTAATCATTTGGTTTCCTCATATATAGAAAGGGACTCAGGAGTTCTACCTCAGTATAAACCATAACACAACTTGTGGAGGATTATCACTACTTGTCTCTTTTTAATTCTTTTCTGTTATGGATGACTTGTGTGCCTTCTCTTGGAGATGATAATTTGGATGGTTTCAAGTTTTCATGGATGATTCCATGGTTAGAGTTTCATGGTGATCATTGATTTATCTAGTAAGTGTTCTTCCTAAGTCTTTGTTGATTTATTTCTTAGATATATTAGGTGTAAATGTGTTTATCAAAGTGGTGATGATGCATGTTACCTTGTATTTCTCTTGAATAAACCTTGCTTTGAAACCATAGGAAGGTTTGTAGTGGACTACCTTCCCTTGTTAATCATTTTGTTAAATCTTGTTCAAGGACACAAGAATATTTTTAGGTTTTGTAGTGGATTGTCATAGTTAGGTTATTATAGGATAATGCCTTCGGGTTTTTAGTGGACTACCCTAGGGTTTTACCCAAGATCCATCATGATCTCATCTTTTAAATATTCTTAGAAGACATAACAGCTTCTTATGGTTTGTAGTGGACTACCTTAATTTTCCATTCTAAAGGGTAAATACCTAGGGTTTTTAGTGAACTACCCTAGGGTTTTATTCTTAGGTCTCTTTTTCACCTTTGTCTCAAATAAAGTGCACAATTTGACTCCATATGCCCAAGAGGATTAGACGACACTAGTCTCTCTCTCTCTNNNCTCTCCTAGCAAGTTCTAAACCCCAAATTCACTTTTTCCTTTGTTATCTTTGGGTTAGTTTAGGGTTTGTTGAAATTTTTATTCAATTTTCATCCACATTGTAGCTTTACATCTAGGGTTTATTGGCATATTTCACCTTAAGAGTGCATCTTATCATCATTTATTTCCTTTCTGATTTATTTTTCATCCCTTTAGGGCTTGACATCTTTCATTGTTAGAGATGTTATATTCATCTATCATTTTAGCAAACATTTTTTACTAGACCCTAGTTTATTTTATGATTTTCATCCCTAATTTTGTTGCAAGTTTAACATGTTTAAAGGGTAGTTTGTTTTTGTTGTTGTAATTTGATATATTCCTGAAGTAACTATATTAAATACAATTTTTATGAAAGCCGTATGTTTTCTCTTGATTTGTAGTGTTTGGGGGATATCTTTGAATTATTTTGACTTGGTAAACATCATGAATTGTCCAAGATACTTCACATATACAAATATGGAAATTGCTTCATTTAACAACCTTGTACTTACCTTGAATGTCTTGAATCTAGTGGTGGTGTGTTTGAGTAACCAATATAGGAGGTCATAGACTTGATCCTTTATTTCTATAGGATTCCTTGAGGTTTCTAGGGAATCCTCCCTTATGTTGGATATGTCCTTCACTAAAACAAGGGAAGTGGTTTTCTAAGGTGAC
>ML816803.1:243831-257203 GCA_009831015.1 Picea engelmannii
CATTAATAGAAATCGTGTATTACTGTATCTCTGTGTTTATGGTTGCATCTCTGATATATTTCTGTTATATTATTGGATATACGCAATATCTCTGTGCATTTCTTTATTATATCTCCGCTCTCATTTCGTGCCGAAAATAATCCTGATCAAACATATTGAGTGACAATATAATGTTGTGATGCTTATTATATGTGTATTTGTATTCTTGTGGTTCTATTTCAAATTGGATAGTTGTTAAATCTTTTAGAACATAAACATGTTTTATTTTTCCATTGTCGTCTGACATGTAGGGGACCATCAATTCTCTTGCATAATGTGGTACCAAAGTTAGTTCACTAGGAGAGGAAGAGACAATGGACAAAAAGTAAGATAAAAAAAAAGAACACAACACCAGAAGAAGATAAAAGAAATAAAAAAAAAACTAAGACGAGCATGATAAGAAGATAGGAGATGAAGTTTCACGAAGGAGAATGTTGAAGTGAATATCTTGAAAGAGGTTGAGGCTACTAAAGAAATGAGAGAGAAAGAAGATGGATTCTTGAAGACAAGAAAATATAAAGATACAAAGAAGATTTCTAAAAGAAAGAGGTAAAGAAGAAAGCATCTAAAAAATAGAGTTGTAATGAAGAAGACATCATATTTAAAATCTACCAGAAAAGAGGAAATAAAGTTGCATAAAGTGAAGAGGAGACAAAACGTTGTCTACTAAGAAGAATAAATAGTATCTAAGAAACGTAAATATTGATATAGAGAAAGTATGAGTCATGAGAGTAATTCAAGATGGAATTGAAATGACAATTGTGGTGGTGCAACTATAATTGTTATCTTGAGAAGAAGAGATAGTCACTTAAAGATGAGTAGGAAGGAAAGAAATAATATTGAGGTGTTAGGACTCCACATTGTGTGATTTGAAAGTTGAACACAAGTGTTGACTACATGGGGGACACCCCTCCAAAGGCATAGCATAGGAAAGGAAGAGATGGCTCCGTGTGTTATTAATAGGGTCCTTATACATACCAAGGCATTAAAATAAGATCCAAAGAGGAAATATAGTTGAAATGTCTCATGAATAGAGTCTTGGGTTATATGTTTTGAGAAACATGTTGGCAATGGTGTGATGGTTATAGTTGCATTTGTTACCTAGTATAGTGACTAAGAATTCAAGGTGGCAATGAATCCAATAGAAAAAGGATAAAGTATAGTGATGCAAAGACTTACTACAATGGAAGACAAAAGTGAATGTACGAAGAAGCACATGTGGCAATGTGTGAAGATGAAGTAAGAAGATATAAATCGAAGTAAAAAAGACAAAAGGAAGTGCATCGTGAGATGGTGTACAATAAATGGATTAATTTCAATAGAGAAAGGGAAAATTACATGGTGAAAAGAGTTGAAGGATTGTAGAGAAATATAATCAAAATATAAAGAAACCTAGTATGAAATCCTAAGAATCATAAGATGCTCGATATAAGATGTAGTTTCATATGATGAAGCAGGATAATTAATAGTCCTAGAAGAGACATAATGTTGAATATGAAGCTATAGAAAATGAAGATGATGTTATTGATAAAAGAAGTAATCCAAATATGCCATAGAAAGAGAAGCCTACAAATGAATGTACATTTAAAAAAAAAAAAAAGATAGAATGTAGAGATGTTTTCGAAGAAGATAAGAAGATGAAGGTTTTTGGGATAAATGTGTATGTCTATGTGTGGATGATGGTCTCCTTATCCATCATATAGTGCTTCCTCTCCTTGACATCTTGAACCAGGGCATGAAGTTCCTTTTCATAGGTAGGGTAGTTGAGAACTTCCCCTTGAAATGTTTCAGAATGATAGCATACAGGCCTTCCTCCTTGCATCAAAATTGTTCCCATGGTATGCCCACTTGCATCTATCTCCACTTCGAAAGGATTTTTCAAGTTTGGTTATGCAAGAACTCATGCTTGAATGATATTTCTTTTTATCTCATCGAAATCCTTTTGGTGATTCTTCCCCCACTGGAAACTCATAACACTCGTTGTTATAGTGTGGAGTGGTGCAGCTACTATTGAAAATGAAGCTATGAACTTCAGTATGTATTGTGTTTCCCCAACAAATATCCTAACTTCAGTGGACATTTCATGATGACCTCCATCTTTGTGGGATCTATCTTGATCTCCCCTCCATCAATCACATACACAAAATACACCAAAGACTGTTGAGAAAACTCACATTTCTTGAGGTTAGCTAGTAGTTGGTGGTTCTTTGGAATCTTTATATGTCAAATGTTCTCCTCCTAGGTAACACTATAAACCAGTATATAATCCAAATAGACCATTACAAATGAATCTATATATGGGTGTAATACATCATACATCATTCATCGGTCTCATAAATGTAGTTGGTGCAATACATAAACCAAATGGCATGACCAACCATTCATACAAATATTATATTGTCTTGAAGTATTTCGAGTCTCTTCTTCCTTGATGCGTACATGGTGGTATCTCAATTTTATATCCAACCTGATAAAATATTTTGTGTGTTGCAACTAATCTAACAAATCATCAATCATGAGTAGAGGGTACCTAGTTTTTAATGTAATCGTGTTCAATGCTCTGTAGTTGATACACATTTTCCAAGTCCCATAATTCTTTGGTGAAATTATGATAGGTGACCCACAAGTTGAGGTGTTTGGTTGAATCACACCCTGCTCCAACAATTGTTGCAATTGCTTCTTCGCTTCATTTTATTCCAGAATGGACTATCTATACATCCCAATATTTGGCAATGGGGAGTCTGAAAATAATTATATTTTTTTCTCCACTTCCCTCTTGGCTCGCATCCTTTTAGGCTCCTGGAACACTCCTCGGTATGTCTATAGAAAATCCTCCAACCAATGTTTTTTATATTTAGTACACCCCTCCATGGATGCCTTTACTCTTATTGACTCATCCTCAGCCTACTTTTCTCTTAAGAAAAGTAAAATATATTTCTTACTGGAACTATTCAACTTCTTGGCTTGGTTGGAACTTAACAGTGAGATATTTGACTTTCCTTTATGTGTGTTGATGATGTAGGGCTTCCCATCCTTGATAAATTGGTACTGGTTGTCTCTCCACATGATTATTGTATCCCTCGTATACATGTTGGGGTTTAAAAACACTACTCCACATATGTCAAGGGGTACTACGTCCAATTCCACTTCATCAATAAAATCAACACTTACCACAAATTTAATCTTACATTGTTTTGTTACCTTGATATGTGCATCCTTGTTTACCCATCCCAATGGATATGAGTTAGGATGATTGCAAACCTCCAATCCAAACAATTTTACCAGATCTTCCACTATTGAATTAGCATGTGAACCGGAGTCAAACAAAGCATCTATCTTGGTCTTCTGACCTGGATCTTGATGTGGAAGAGTTTTTTCATCTCCTTCTCTTCCCAACGATGACGACTACTCAAATTCACCTCCTTCTACATTGATGTGCAGACAATATTCTCATCCACATTGGAGCTACTTTCAACTTGATTTCTCAAATCCATGGCTAAAATATTTTTTTTCTTTGCTTCCTTGTTGTGGTTCTTTAGGTTCAATTATGGATGTAGTTTCTAGCACTTTTCCTTAGTGTGAACATCAATACTGCAATCATTGCAATGGTTGTTGGGATCCTTGCATAGATGTACAATGTTTTTCATCTTCTTATCCTTCCCCTCCTTGGAATCCTCCCAATGCTCTTTCTTCTTAGGACCGCTTGGCTACCATTTTGTGTGGCCTATGTTTTATGGATACTATGCATGTACACATGCCTCATCCATTGCCATTGGATTGAAAATCATCACTTGCTTTCGTAGATGGCTATGCAAACCCCCAGATGTTTCAAGAGTAAATTTGGGCTCTTGGGAGAGATATCTAGCATGATGGCCATGTTTTTGAACTTGGTGGTGTACTCATGTACACTCTGCCCTTGCTTCTACCTTAAGTAATCCCACCAGATCCATTGGTCATCTACATACATTATAGGCTAGAATTGGGACTTTATGAGACTTTTGAAGTCCTCCCACCTAATTACTGGTGGATTGTTGAAAAGTCAACAAGAAACATGTGTCTAATTTACTTTTCCCTTAAATAAATTGGACAGTAAATATTAATCTATTATCTCATAATTACTTGAAATAATTAACTGAAATGGAAAATCAGTTAACTATGGGAAATTCGATTTCAAAGGTTGATTGGTAAGACATGGAGGTGACTTGAAGTTGTAACAGAGTTATAAGTGTAGTTATGAGAGTTGTGAAGTAGTTTAACTCAGTTAACTGAGTTAAGCCTAGTTGTACTGGTTGTAACTAAACTTTCACTAGTGAGAGTTCAGTGAATTAATTATTAATTAATTCAAATCAGTGAACTCACATGCAACTGAAGATTCACCATGGTTAACTACATGCATGTCAGATCCAGTGGAGACCTAGTTGAGATAATAGGTGAAAGGGACAGTTTGGCTATCAGTTGTGATTTGAGTGAAGTGCACCCATGCAATCACACATGCGGTGGATATGCTCATGAGAATGTGAAAATTAGGCAATTCGAATTCATTGTGAGAATTCTAATTGCGGGGATTGTGCAGAGGAGGCAGGTTGTCTGGACACAGAGAATTGGCACATGTATTTGTTGTATGACATTGTGAGACGATTGTATGAGATCTCTTGGATTAGATTTTTCTATGAGATTGTTTCATGATCCATGATATACATAATATATGATAGTGGGGTTTTTAGCTTTATGCTTTCCCAGGAAAAACTTATGTGTTATGTGTTCTTGATATTTCACTTTGTGATCGTGATTTAATTTCCACAAGATTATTAGTAGAAGCGATTTTGTATTTAACAGTGGCATATAATTGTTAGATCAAGAGAATAGCAGGAAATACTTAATTTGTATTGAAATTTCTACATGGTATCAGAGCCACAGAGCCACGGAAGTGAGGTGCGAAAATAATAGTATTCTCGCGGGTCCCGTCTCTAGTAGGGTGCGAACCTTAGTACTGAAAACTATGCACATTTCTAGGAGAAGAAACTCTCGCACCCTACTCAAAGGAGAGGTACGAACTTCATTAATATTCTTGCAGGATGCTTAAAGGAGAGGTGCGAACTTCCCTCACCCCACTATGCATTACAGTCTAAACTCTCTCCAAGAGTTCACAAGATATACACAGGTGAGGTGTGAACTCCCTCAACAAGTTCGCAGGATAGACACTGGTAGGGTGAGAACTTCCCTCAGGCTTCTCTCAGGTGGGGTGTGAACCTCCCAGAGAAAGAGGGATTACAGCAATTGAGTTTGTGTTTGGATAAAATTCGAATTTGCAGGACTTTCTTGGTGCTACAGTTGATTCAAGATCGAAATGTATTTCAATGGCTTGAGGTTGGAGTATGCACTCAAGGGAAGCTCGAACTATGTTTCTTGGAAGGACAGGATGGAGGCAGTACTTGAATACAATTGCTTAAAGGAATACATTGACAAAGATGTTCCTAAGTCAGATGCTACAGACACTGCAAATCTTGATGCATGGAAAAAGAAAGTGGCAAAGGCGAGGAGGATTCTGTTGGAAGGAGTACGAGACCACATTGTCTCAAGTCTCCATGGAAAATCCACACCACATGCAATGTGGAAGGTTTTGACAGATTTGTTACAGAATAGTAGCGACCATAGGAAATTGGTGCTCAAAGATAAACTTAGGAAGATCAAGATGGAGAAGGGCGACTCCATTCCAAAATATCTCACGAAGTTTGTCCAATGTTGGGATGAGCTTGGAAGTGTGGGAATAATAGTCGTTGTTGATGATTTGGTGAGCTTGGCTCTCTTAGGACTTCCCAAGAGTTGGCACAGTTATCAAGACTCTGTCAATGGAAGGGAAAAATTTCCAGATTGGGAACGACTATGGTCGGATCTAGTGCAGGAGGAGTTCAGGTGGAACACCAGAGATGGATCTTCATCAAAGTGTGATGATGAAGAGGATTGTTCTTTGACTTCCAAGGAAAGGAAAGGGAAAGGGAATAAATTCCATTCAAAATCCAAGTCTAAAGTCAAGAAGTTGGATTTGTCCAAAGTGAAGTGTTTTCACTGTCACGAACATGGGCATCTTGCTACTAATTGTCTGCTGGAGAGGAAGAACAAGACAGTTGTTGGAGCTGCAACTGGTGAGGCTCTTGTCTCGCAATTTTAACTTGACTTCTCTTTGATCGCATGCATGGCTTCAAGTGCATCGGGATCAGTGTGGTATTTGGATAATGGCGCTTCCTACCACATGACGGGAGATAAAGAGTCTTTCAGTGACTTGGAGGAGAAAAATCTCAGAATGCATATAGATATGAGCGACGATGGACGATACAGTGTGACTGGTATTGGTACCATTACCTTTCAAAGGGAGTTAGGTAAACCATTTCAATTGAAAAATGGTATGCATGTTCCAGGTCTGAAGAAAAACCTAGTCTCAGTCGCAATGTTGGAGGACAGAGGCTATGACATTGTTTTCAGCGGTGGAAAAGTGTTCCTGCGACATAAAGAAACGGGTCAAGTCAAGAATATAGGGATTTGAGTTAAGAATCTCTACATGTTGGAGATAGATGGTTGCAGTGCCATGATGGGAAAGGCGGAAAAAGTGATGAGCCGGGATGAGGGTGAATTATGGCACAGGAGAATGGGCCATATTCATCATGGATCCTTGAAGATCATGCAGCAAATATCTACTGGACTTCCAAGGGGAACACTTGCTCAGTTAGATCAGTGCAAGGGGTGCACCCTGGGGAAGTATGTAAAGTCCACCTTTCATGAAAAGGAGAACCGTGCTTCAGTGATCCTGGAGAGAATTCACATAGACATGTGTGGACCATTCTCGGTTGCTTCAACAGAAAAACATAGGTATTATGTTATTTTTGTTGATGACTTTTCTCGTAAATGTTGGATATTATTCATGCAAAAGAAGGATCAAACATTCTCAAAGTTCTGTGAGTTTAAAGCATTGGTGGAGAAAGAGTCGGGGAAGCAAGTGAAAGCTCTAAGGAGCGATAATGGTGGAGAATACATCTCTAATGAATTCAAAGACTTCTGCAGCAGAGAAGGAATTCAAAGAGAACTCATAGTGCCTCATAACCCACAGCAAAATGGGGTCGCGGAGAGAAAGAACAGAACGATCGTGGCTGTAGTACGAGCGATGTTGCATGATCAAGGCCTACCAATGCATTTGTGGGAAGAAGCATGCAATATTATGGTTTATGTGAAAAACCATTGTCCTCATAGAATACTTGGCATGAGTACACCTGAAGAAGCTTTCACTGATAAGAAACCTGATTTTCTCATTTTAAAATTTTTGGCTCATCTGTTTTTGTGCATGTGAACAAGGATGCCAGGAAGAAGCTAGAACCGACTATTGAAGTTGGGATATTTGTGGGGTACACAAAAACACCCCATAATTATCGTGTGTATTTGTCGAACAGTAAGATGACTGTTATGCGATGAGATATAAAATTCAATGAGGGGAAAGACATGTGGTTGTCGCTTGAGAGGGAGCTAGACTTTCATGTTGAAGAGGAGTTGTTGGTTCCCAAAGATGAATCTCAAGATGTGGATCAGCCACATGAGGAGATGCATGGAGTGGAGGAAACCACTCAAGCAGAGCCATCCATCAGAAATGGTAGAAAGCGCACCACGAAAGATGATAGATTGAGACTAGATGCTGCACAGAATGTAGGAGCCCCTACTTCATAGTGCAGATAGAGACAGTCTCCTGATCGATTTGTTGGATACATGGATCTCATGAGCAAATGTATTGTGACTAAACCATCTTCCTTTTGAGAAGCAGTGTAGGATCCCACTTGGGTTGATGCTATGATAGAGGAGTATGACTCCATTGTCAAAAATAGCGCATGGGAAATTATCCCAAGACCGGTCGACAAATCAGTGGTAGGTTTGAGATGGATATACAAGGTAAAGAAAGCTCCTGATGGGAGTGTGGAGAAATACCAGGCCATGTTTGTGACCCGGGGCTTCTCACAGATCGAGGGGATAGATTATGATGAGACCTTTGCACCTGTCACAAGGTACTCTTCCATAAGATCCATCCTTGCACTCTTAGCATAGATGAGCTGGCGCATTCATCAGATGGATGTAAAAACTGTGTTCCTCAACGGGATCATTGCGAAAGAAGTGTACATTGAGCAGCCAAAAGATTTTGAGACCTTTGACAGGGAGTCGCATGTGTGCAGACTCAAGAGAGCACTGTATGGGCTGAAGCAAGAACCCTGTGCTTGGTACACTCGGATAGACATCTATTTCACCGGATTGGGCTTCACCAAAAGTGAAGTGGATGCAAACCTATACCAAATTTTGGTGGAGGGTAAGCTCTTAATCATTGTTCTTTATGTTGATGATTTAATACTAACTGGTGATGAGAAGTTGATACACTCATGCAAGGATGACCTTGCAAAGGAGTTCGAGATGAAGGATTTGGGCCTTCTTCATTATTTCCTTGGATTGTAAATATGGCAGCGAGATGGCAAACTTTTTGTGTCTCAATGCAAGTATGCAAGGGAGATACTGGGTAAGTTTCACATGGAGGGTTGCAAACCCATAGATACTCCTCTTCCATGAAACTGGAGGAAAGAGGATGCTACTTCTGGAGAGGTAGTGGATGCTACTGCCTATCAATAGTTAGTGGGTTCGCTAATGTATTTAGTACACATGAGACCAGACATTTGCTATGCGGTTAACCAGCTAAGTCAAGCGATGGTTAAGCCTACCAAACTCTTTTGGAAGGCGGGTAAGCATGTCCTGAGATATCTGAAGGGAACATTTGAGTATGGATTATGGTACAGGTAGACAGATGAGGTGAAGTTGCATGGCTTCACAGATGCAGATTGGGTGGGCAGCCCAACGTACAAAAAGATCACATAGGGGGGATCTTTAGTATCGGATCTACAGTTGTTTCTTAGTACAGCAGGAAACAAATATCTGTGGCACTTAGTTCAGCGGAAGCGGAATACATGGCAGCGAGTCAAGATGCATGTGAGGCTATCTGGATGAGAAAGATTCTGGTTGGTTTGTTTGGTTCTCATTTAGATCTGACAGTGATTTATTGTGATAATCAGAGTTGCATTAAAATCTCGATTGATCATGTGTTTCATGATAGATCTAAGAATATATATATCTGATATCATCATCTCAGAGATTGTGTGCAGCAGAAGATCATGTTGCTTCAATACATTCCTATGGAAGATCAGGATGTAGACATTTTGACGAAGGTGCTCACCAAGAGAAAATTAGAATATCATAGAGACAGGATTGGGGTGAAGGATAATCCCTTTTTTGTTGAGAGGGAGTGTTGAAAAGTCAACAAGAAACATGTGTCTAATTTACTTTTCCCTTAAATAAATTGGACAATAAATATTAATCTATTATCTCATAATTAATTGAAATAATTAACTAAAATGGAAAATCAGTTAACTATGGGAAATTCGAGTTCAAAGGTTGACTAGTAAGACATGGAGGTGACTTGAAGTTGTAACAGAGTTATAAGTGTAGTTATGAGAGTTGTGAAGTAGTTTAACTCAGTTAACTGAGTTAAGCCCAGTTGTATTAGTTGTAACTAAACTTGCACTAGTGAGAATTCAGTGAATTAATTATTAATTAATTCAAATCAATGAACTCACATGCAACTGAAGATTCACCACAGTTAACTACATGCATGTTAGATCCAGTGGAGACCTAGTTGAGATAACAAGTGAAAGGGACATTTTGGCTATCAGTTGTGATTTGAGTGAAGTGCACTCATGCAATCACACATGCGGTGGATATGCTCATGAGCATGTGAAAACTAGGCAATTTGAATTCATTGTGAGAATTCTAATTGCAGAGATTGTGCAGAGGAGGCAGGTTGTCTGGACACAGAGAATTGGCGCATGTATTTGTTGAGTTTTTGTATGACAGTGTGAAACGATTGTATTGTATTGAGAGCTCTTGGATTAGAGTTTTGTATGAGATTTTTTCATGATCCATGATATACATAATATATGATAGTGGGGTTTTTAGCTTTACACTTTCCCAGGAAAAACTTTTGTGTTATGTGTTCTTGATATTTCACTTCGTGATCGTGGTTTAATTTCCGCAAGATTATTAATAGAAGCGATTATGTATTTAACGGTGCCATATAATTGTTAGATCAAGAGAATAGCAGGAAATACTTAATTTGTATTGAAATTTCTACATGGATCACCCTCCAACCTAAGTGTTTTCATGTGTTTTTCCCACCAGGCTAGAGCATGGCCTTCTAACTTCAGTCTGGCAAATGATATCTCTTGTTCATATCTCTTCTTCTTCATCTATATGGTGAAAGCTAATAAACTTCTAGTTGTTGCAACCAATTGTTCAGTTTTAATGCATCGATATCACCTTGGTATGGATTTTTGTCCCCTTTCACTTCCATTTTGAATAGATACTATGGATGGTTTATGGCACTAGAAATCGACTGCTCTTTCTTGTAGAATTGTGGTGAAACCTGCACAAAGAATATAGCTAACAACAATGCATACAAAGCTTCCAAATTGAGAGAAGGAGAGAAGATATGAGAGAAAAGAATCAATAGAATTGTATTCAATAATGAGATAATGATTAATTACACATCGTTGGAGAAAATTCTATTTTCGTCACACTAGTTGAGTGGGAGTTAATTGACTAGTTATATTTTAGACTTTCTATTTAGACCATCACTATTATGCATGCATGCATTCCTAAGGAAAGCTAACTACTTGATTTCTTTTCTTAATTATGGAATGTTCTTCCCTATATATGAGTGTATTCCACTCATTCATTGTATCATATTGATCATCATTGTATCAATCATTCATTCATTGGTCAGCTCATTGGAGTAGTGTGAATATATTTTCTCATTCTTCCATATTGAATCTCTCATCCTTTCTTAATAAGTTTTGTTTGTATTTGTTTTAGATAGATCTCCTTGTGTAGGTTTCAATGAAACATTGACATGGTATCAAAGATAAGCTGCTAGGAGCAAGCCAGACAAGCCAAAGAATAAGGAAAATTAGAGTTTCAGCGAGCACAATCTATGTAAAAGAAAAAGGGATTTCTTCCAAAATATTTACTTTCTGAGAAAATGACCCATGAAAGAAGTAAATTGACCCATTTTGCAAGTGGGTTTTCCACCGTTTGGCAAAATTCCTCGCCATTTGCTCATAAAGGAAGTTGGAAGATCACCTCATGAAACTGATACGAATTTTCCATTTAAAGTGACCTTTCTGCAATGATTTCTCCCAAAATATTAACTTTCTGAGGAAATTTTCTATATTAGAAGTAAATCGACCCATTCTACAAGTGGGTTTTTAACCGTTTGGTGACGTTCCTCACTGTTTGCTCAGAAAGGAAGCCAGAATATTGCCTCTTTAAATTGATATGAATTTTCCATTTGATGTGTCGTTTCTGCAATGATTTCTCAATTTTTTCACTTGCAGATTGAGAGTAAAATTTTAGGGGATTCTAAGAATCGGTTGGGAGAGAATCATTGTAATGGAGGAAAAATATGCATTTATATTGACCCTTCAGAGTATGAATCTAAAACTTGTCAAAGAAGTTAGCAAACTTCGAGGTGAACAAGAGAGATCCAATATTTGTCTTCAAAACATGTGTACCTTTTTTTCCAAGGATTTTGGACTCATTGGGAGTCTAATGGAGGATCAAGAAGCTCAATTTGATACTTGGACCACCCGCATTAATGATATGGAGGAGAAATTCACTCTTCTCAATGAGAATTTTTTGGTTGATTTAAAAGAGAAGGAATATATTATTGCTTATTTGCAGAAAGATCTACAACAATCTCTTGTTTCTAATGCCTTCGTTGCATTGCTAAGTACTGTTGAGCTTCCTTCACTGACTTTTGAGTTGCACACTCATGGTTTTGGGTCAAAATTTATGCATAAGAGAGATATTCAAAACATGTGTACCTCTTTTTCCAAGGATTCTAGACTCATTGGGAGTCTAATGGAGGATCAAGAAGTTCAATTTGATACTTGGACCACCCACATTAATGATATGAAGGAGAAATTCACTATTCTCAATGAGAATTTTTTGGTTGATTTAAAAGAGAAGAAAGATATTATTGCTTATTTGCAGAAAGATCTGCAACAATCTCTTGCTTCTAATGCCTCTGCTACATTGCTAGGTACTGTTGAGCTTCATTCACCGATTTTTGAGTTGCACACTCATGGTTTTGGGTCAAAATTGATGCATAAGATGGGATACATTAGTGGTGGCCTTGGTAAGAATGGACAGGGGATCGTACACCCAATTTAGCTTGTGATGAGACCAGTAAAAGCCAAACTTGATTTTGTTGGGACTTCATTGTCAGTAGCAAGTTGTCTCGATATTTAATCCATTAAGACTCAATTTGTTCAATCACAAGAGTCCATCACACAATATGAATCTTAAATTTTTGAGTTGCAGCAGCCACCACCTACATCTCTTATTGATACATCGTCAGATCTTTCACAGCCAGATTCAACTCCAACTTCATCATTAGAGTTGCCATTATCAGACTCTTCAGCACCATCGTCAAAGTTTTTGGCAACAATAGACTCTTCAACAAAAGCTACAGGTTCTACATCCTCCACATATTGACATCCTCAACATCATGATCGGAGACAATGTTGTCTTCCTTTCAGGTATCATCAACATTTTGTTAGTTCCTCTTCTTTCAACTCATTGATGAAGAGGTGTATACAAAAACATCTTGGCAAGGTATCAAATCCAAGGATTGTTTGTGGTTGGCTTGATGGTTGGTCATGGAAACATTTGAGAAATTGTTTGAGGAAATCTTACATATGTGTTTCATCCACGATACATGGGAACCATTCTCACTGCTCTTGACTTGACTGATTATGTCGCATTTACAGTTCCATTCACAACTATTTTGATTACTTTTATGGTGTTTTCTTCAATGTTTTGGAAGCACTTTGACTAGGCCAACCATCTTGGTGTAAGCCAGTGCCTTAATGTTTGGAGAGATCTGATTGTTGTCAACCAGTATCAGCTACAAAATTTCAACTTCAGGACACTCATTGAAGTCGATTATGATCTATCATCATCAGATCGTGCTTCATTGACTTGTCATTTTTTCTTGGTTTTGGAGACTGTCTACTTGCCACATAGTGGATCTCATTTGCTATTTTCTTCTTTTGATGCATTTTCTTTTGAGGGGGGATTTTTTTCCCACGTGGTTTTCCCTCTTTCCTCATTTTTATTCAATGTTCATTAGTTTCATTGTACATGAGTACCTAATATGGCCTAGTTGTCAGGACTCACTTTTTACTCCATAGTGATGTTC
>ML816803.1:257246-269966 GCA_009831015.1 Picea engelmannii
GTTGGAGAAAATTCTATTTTCGGCACACTAGTTCAGTGGGAGTTAACTGATTGTTTCTATTTTAGACTTTCTATTTAGACCATCACTATTATGCATGCACACATTCCTAAGGAAAGGTAATTGTTTGATTGTTTTTCTTAATTATGGAATGTTTTTCCCTTAATATGAGTGTATTCTACTCATTCATTGTATCATATTGATCATATTGATCATTATTGTATCAATCATTCATTCATTTGTCGGCTTAATGGAGTAGTGTGAATATATTTTCTCATTCTTCCATATTGAATCTATCGTCCTTTCTTAATAAGTTTTGTTTGTATTTTCTTTAGTTAGATCTCTTGTGCATGTTTCGATGAAATATTGACACACATGGTATACTCTACATGGCTAATTAAAGTCGTCATAGTAGTTATCTAGAGAGATATAGACACTCACTGACAAAAATTGAAGTAATCTGCCACATAGTCCTAGTTAATTGATTCATGCAATCATTAGTTAATTGAGTCACATGTGTGAAAGTAAGAGAAACACATGAAAATATTCGTGATAAAATCGAGGTTTCCATACATGAATGACTTCCACTAGTCTAATTGACTGTAACAGACTCTTAACTGAATAGGAGTGCCCTATTTTGTAGGGGAATATTCTCTAGAGGGAATATTATCTAGAGAGAATATTCTCTCATCTAAGGAAGAATTCTCAACATTGGACTATAAACCTCAGGAAAATAATTACCTATGTAAGTGTGTAATAGCTCCAACCCCCCCCCTGAACACTACTAAGGTGTACATGATGAATGGGTCCTAACAACCAAGGTCATGCTAGGCACCCATTGTACAATGCATCTAAGAATGAAACATTAAAAAAATGGAGGAAAGAGAGAAACCCTCATGGGAAAACCCCCCCTCAAAGTATAATGCATCAAAAAATGAAGAAGGAAAGACAACTACTA
This sequence comes from Picea engelmannii, assembly GCA_009831015.1. Classification (NCBI taxonomy): domain Eukaryota; kingdom Viridiplantae; phylum Streptophyta; class Pinopsida; order Pinales; family Pinaceae; genus Picea; species Picea engelmannii. The sequence continues at coordinate 258,202 of ML816803.1, forward strand.
AGCAGTTGTGTCCTTCACTCCAAGACAATCACACAGGAAGTGGAACTTCTGCTTAGTAAATGTCTTGGTGAAAATGTTTGCAGTCTATTCGGTGGATGGACAGTACTGCAAATCGATGATCTTGTCATATACCATTTCTCTGATGTAGTGCATATGGATATCGATGTGTTTGGTTTGTTGTCGCTCCATTGGATCTCTACAAAATTTGAGAGTACTCTGATTGTCACACCAACTGACAGTTGGATGATGAAACTGGATGCCAAGCTCAGTGAGGAAGTTTTGAAGCCAAAGTTCATGAATAGTGACATTGACTTCTCCTCTATACTCAGCCTATGTTGACGATAGAGAAATAGATGATTTCTTTTTGATCGACCAACATATGGGACCGAAACCCAAACTAAGCACGTACCCAGATGTGGACTTGTGATATGTGTTATCGCTAGACCAATCAGAATCGGTGAAGCCCATGAGATCCAATGCACATTGTTGGGTTGATCTAGTGTTCTAGATTCATCAACATTTATTATCAATCCAGGTAAGTAAACTTGTGAGACATAGACACAATATGTGTAGAACTGGTCTTGAAATTGCTTATGGACTCCTACTAAAAATCAAAGCAGTAAAATTTCATTGTCAAAATAGAAATGGTTCTCTTGGTCATGATCACTCAAAATTGACTGTCTATGGTAGGGAATCAAATCACAAGTAAATCATTTACTGTCAAAGTATGTCTACTTGCAAACACACTCTGTTTTAGTCAACCAAAATTCAAGGCCAATAGGGTTATCTCAAGATGTGGTTTGAAGGGTTGGATGAAAAGAAACATAAGAAAGGAAGAAAGGAATTGTAGTCTTAGTCAACTCTAAGTATATTAGTATGAAGATTTTTTGTATATAATGGAAGATGAAAGATCAATCAATCACATTGTTGTCTTTAACATCTATATCTAGAATAATCGTATATCAAATAATCAAAGTAACATTTGTCTACAAGCCAACTAAAATGAATTCTAGTTCTACAAGAAATCAAAACAGAGCATGCATGTAACAAAAGAAAAATGCTAAAATAACTTACAGAAAGACAACATAGACTAGGGGGGCCTCCTAGAATATTTTGTTAAGGGAAACTCAAACTATGTGAAAGATCTAATTCATCAAATTGTTCATAAATCCTTTGTATTTAGCATTAATGTTAAAATTTGTAGTTACAGTATATCTTCAACCATATTCTTTTACAATAAAATATGGAACTCAATATGGAACTCCTTGGCTCGCTGCAACCCTTAACATGTGCTTTTGAAAATCGACCACTACAGGAAAATCTTGGCAATTTTGTTTTGGAGATCCACTCGTACATCCCACTTCATGCACTTTTCGAGATTTTCTTTCACAAGCCACCTAAATGGCCCTATTCCACACAAAACCAATGTCATTGAATTTGTTGATTCGCCGTCATCACTCCATAAATTGTCTCTAAGTATCACTTCCTGAAAACTCTATTTTTCAAAACTGATTACAGAAAATATGCTCAGATCTCGATTATAGCATTAGTCATGGTTGTTCCTTGATTTTCTGAATCAGGTCTTTGATTCTCTAAGAAGATGTTCCTCATTCCTTATTTCTGAAATCAAATCCCCAAATCTTTGTGTGAACTACATATTTTCTGTAATAACTACCCGTAGATTTCTTGTCATAATTGTATTCTAAATTTCATGTAATAGTTCTCTGCGAATTTCCTGCAATTTTCCTGTAATAACTATCTTCCAGTTTTGACTTGCATTGACCGTCAAGTGTCGAGCGCCATGGAAAGGTTAAAATAAAGATTTTACCATCTCCATATATTGGTGGATTACCTCCAAGTGAAAATTCTTACTTAGAACAAGTGGAACTATATCAACCCGCAATTCCTATAATTCTCATGAAACAAACTGAATTCTTGTAATTACTTATTTTTAGGCAGTAAATTGCAAAATTAGTTTTAATTGTCATTTACAAGGAAAACTTAAGAATTTGTATCCAAAAGACATATTATACCTTGTTTGTGCAAATTATACCATGAGGATGGATGGACATAAGCAAAAGTGAAGGTTTGTAAGGGAAAAAAATGGAGGTGAAAGGGCATGGTGAAAAGATCAAAATTGAGACCCAACATCTCCCCTGAACAGAGAATATTGCATGTCCTCATGCAATTTACTGTAAGGTAGTTGATCAAAATTTCAAAATTGTGGGTCTGACCCTACTCCTTAGTTCTTCCTTCACATGATCAGAAGCATCATCCCCTCCTTCTTTTGTTTACCTTTTGTTTTTATTTATGGGGTGTCAATTTCAAGTCTTTTTAGTAGACTAGGGTTACAAGTGATAGGAGTGGGAATTGAACGGAGATTACAAATGAGACAGATTTTGTGAAACATGATTACAAAAATTCCCTTAAATAACTGCGGGGGATAATCAGAATGATTATGGAAAATCATGGATGGAAAAATCAAGGTATTGAGGAGTAATATTTTTGAATTATAATATATGGTAAATGGATTTAGTTTATAAGATGAATTTGAAATTATCCCTTAGTTTAACAAGTAAATAAAAATAAAAATATTTACATTCCACTTACGTTTACCATAGAGTACTACCTCTGCAACCTGGTTTTATTCTAAAGGTTCTATAGACTTATTTGACCAATGTTTATTCAATATGATCTTCAATTACAAGAATTTTCTTTGATTACAGGGAACACCAGTGATTTTCTCTTTGTTGAAATGCATGAAAGCCTTTATTGCGGGAATTTCACAACAGAAAAAAATTATGTAGGATTTGAGCTTCGGTTGCAGGAAATTAATCTTGAGTTGGAGGAATTAATCTTCATTTGCAACAAATTAATCTTGAGCTACAGGAATTATAGGAAGACCAGGAGCTATAAAGAATGATCATACCCAAAATGTTGAAAATTGTTGTTGAAAAAGACTTGTTAATGAGGATGTTGTAACTTTTGGAAAGATGAACCTATGTTGAAAAAAAGATCCATCATGATGACTAGAGTCTGGTTGGATGTTGTACATTATGTTTGTTGTATCATATATTAATATTATTGATCATTCTATACACTACTTGCATTATTATAGGAATTCTTCAATTACAGGAATTGTCTTCAATTACCAAAATTCATTTATCACTGTAGGAAACTTCTTATACCTTTCCTTTCGAAAAAAATGAAGTTCTTTTATTTCATGTACTAACATTGTTCTTCTATTGAAGTAGATTGTGTTTCTTACATGAGGAAGAACAAATATGCTACTGCTGATCAAAGAAATAACTATGTTGAAAAGACTAATTTCTTTCATATTTTTGGAAAGAAAATTTGCAGGAAATTTGTACAATGCTCAAAAAGTGAGCTATACCAACCAATTTCCTGGTTTTCAAGCAGATCCTATGTTTAGATGCACCGGGAATCCTGATTTTCATAATCTGAACATTATTTTTCTCTTTACGTTTTATTTATTATATTTTTATTTATTTATTATACTATCTTACTTTACTTGAAAAAGAAAAACATCTTTCAAGTGTAGGAATACTTCAAATGCATCCATTCACGTAGCAATATCTCTAGTGTACGCATATGCAAATTTGTAAAATATACCTTAATGAATAGTGAGATATGAAAGGCCAACTTCTTTTGTAGAAATGGTGCCAAGAATTGTTGAAATATGGAGTGAAGTTGCATACTGGTGACTAATTGAAACCAAACTTCTATATGATCTATGTTTCCTTTATTTCTTGTAGTTTTCATGTCATGAAGTTCTCGAGAGAATTGATCTTCATATTCCGAAGTACATAAGGGATCCGTTGGCAAGCATCCGAGAAACTCTTCAATTTCTGGCTCTAGTATATGCTCCTCACCTGAAGTTATCCATGACCCATTGATTGTGTCTTCTTGCTAATAAGATTTAGAAGAAACTTCTAAGTCCTCTTGTGTGGTCTATTCATGGATCACTTGTTCTTGAACTGCTTCATGAGGTGCAAATTCACCCTTAGTAATGACTCTGAACTTTAGGCAAGGATTTGATAAAATCCTTGTAGCAACACATCCTCCCTTGCTCAACAAATTCCTGAGCAGTGTTATGTTCTTTTGGTTGTTCTAGAGGTCATGCTAATGAATTGATTAATGTATGGGTTTTTTTTACAAAATCAAAGACTTATCTATCTTAAAGAAATAAACAAAACAAACCACAAAAAACAAGCTTAAAGAAAAATTTGATTATGTGTTTGAAAGTCCTCATGCTAATCATACCATGTTGTCACCAGGATGTCTGTAGACATGAGTTAGATTTATTTACATGAATAAAAAAAGATCGCATAAAAGGAAACACACTTGCAGTGCCAACATGATGAGGACTTGGAGATACCCCTAAAGTGGATGTGCAAGTTATTAACTCTTGTCTTACTGTCTCTCCTCCTCCAAGTCGTAAATGTTGGCGAAACAAACAAAATGCAAACAAAAATTTGATAGCAAAAAATTAAAATGAAGCAAACAACAGAAATATTGAAATTTCAAGACTAATTCCTTTAGTGCCTCCCCGAAAACGACGCCAAAACATTGGGTTGATCTATTGGTCTAGATTCCTCATCATATATTATCAATTCGGTTAAGTAAACTTGTGAGACATAGACACAATATGTGTAGAACTAGTCTTGAAATTGTCTGTGGACTCCTACTAAAAATCAAAGCATTAAAATGCCACCGTCAAAAATGGAAATGGTTCTCTTGGTTATGATCACTCAGAATTGACCATCTATGGTAGGGAATCAGATCACAAGTAAATCATTTACTATCAAAGTACATGTTTCCTTGCAAACACACTATGTTTTATTCAACCAAGCTTCAATGACAACAAGGCTATCTCAAGATATGAGTTGAAGGCTTGGATGAAAATAAACATAAGAAAGGAAGAAAGGAATTGCAGTCTTAGTCAACTTTGAGTATATTAGTGTGAAGATTGTTTGTATGGATGGAAGATAAAAGATAAATCAATCACATTATTTTCTTTAACATCTAGATCCAGAAAAATCATAAATCACATAATCAAAGTAACATTTGACTGCAAACTAACTAAAATGAATTCTAGTTCTACAAGAAATCAAAACAGAGCATGCATGTAACAAAAGAAAAATGTTAAAATAACTTACATAAAGAAAACATAAATCAGGGGCCACCCTGGAATATGTTGTTAAGGGAAACTCGGACTATGTGAAAGATCTAATTCATCAAATTGTTCAGAACTCCTTTGTATTCAACATTAGTGTTAAAACCAGTAGTTACAGTATGTCTTCAGCCATATGCTTTTACAATAGAATATGGAACTCGATACATTTACTCACCTTGTCTATATATATGAAATTGCATCTAACAAACTTTTAATCTATATTCCCTCATCTATGGATCTTGAAAATAGTTTTTGTTCCTTGGCTAGTCGCAACCCTTAACATGTGATTTTGAAAATCGGTCATTACAGGAAAATCTGGGCAATTTTTTTCTGAAGATCCACTCGTACAACCCACATCGTGCACTTTTCGAGATTATGTCACACATGTCAACTAAATGGAACTATTTCGCACAAAACCCATGTTGCGGAATTCGTTGATTCGCCCTCGTCACTCCATAAATTTCCTCTGAGTATTTCTACCTAGAAACTCTATTTTCCATAACTGGTTACAGAAAATATGCTCAGATCTTCATTATAGCATTGGTCATGGTTATTCCTTGATCTTCTGGATCAGGTCCTTGATTCTCTAAGAATATGATCATTGTTCCTTACTTCTAGAATCAAATCCCCAAATCTTTATGTGAACTACATATTTTCTGTAACAATTACCCGCAGATTTCCTGTCATAACTGTATTTTGAATTTCCTGTAATAGTTGTCTGCGGATTTCCTGCAATTTTCCTGTAATAACTACCTTCTAGTTTTGACTTGCATTGACCTCTAGGTGTCGAATGCCATGGAAATGGTAAAATAGATATTTTACCATCTCCATAGATTGGTGGATTACTTCCAAGTGAAAATTCTTACTTAGAACAAGTGGAACTATATCAACCTGCAATTTCTGTAATGCTCATGAAACATAGTGAATTCATGTAATTACTAATTTTCAACCAGTAAATTGCAAAATTAGCTTTAATTATCATTTACAAGGAAAACTTAAGAGTTTCTTTCCAAAATACATCTTATACCTTTTTTGTCCACATTATACCATGAGGATGGATGGACATAAGAAAAAGTGAAGGTTTGTAAGGAAAAAAATGGAGGTGAAGGGCACGGTGAAAAGATCAAAATTAGCACTCAACACACATCATGTTGCGTAATGGATCCCATAATCTGTGGTTCCCAAAACATATCTAAGGATGCACTTGGCAACCTTCCATTGTAGCTCATGCACCCCCTGCATGTACCTAGAAGTTGTCCTACTGCATTGGTCGGGTGTGGGTGAGATATAAAAGGCTCCCCACAAGATGTCAATACAAGGTGTTTTCCACCATTGGTGTATCCCCACCATCATCAAGATGTACCCCAGATAAAAAAGGTGTGTCTTCCACTTGCAGTCAATCATGTGGAATCTAACCAAGAGATCCTAGGCATACTTAGTCTGAGATAGCTTGATGCTTGAAGCATCCTGATTGATCTCGAGACCAAGGAAATAGTGCAGTGGACCCATGTCTGTCATAGAGGACCTGTCGTGCAGAATGTCTCTGACAACAACAATTGTTGAGGCTGAACTTCATGTGATCAAGAGGTCATCAACATAGAGAAATAGGATCAACAAGGAGTCTGAGGTCCTCAACATGTAGACGTTTGAATCTAATTTGCATCTAAAAAAACACTGAGAAAACAAGTAGGCATCCATTTTTGTGTACCATGCTCTAGGCACCTGCTTGAGGCCATAGAGGGACTTCTTAAGTCAGCATACTAAGGATGAGTTATGAATGAACCCCTGCGGATTTTCCATGTAAATGTCCTTTGAGAGATCCTCGTGAAGAATAGCATTCTTCACATCCATCTGGTGAACTTCCCACCCCCTGGTTGTCACAATGGAAAGAGCCAATCAAATGGAGTCCATCTTTGCTACGGGAGAAAAGGTATCATCATAGTCTATCTCGTGAATCTGTCGAAAGCCTTTAGCAACCAGTCTTTCCTTATACCTACTAACTTGTCCATAGCTTCCTTCTTGGTCATGTAGACCCATCTGCAACTAACAAGATTTTGGTCTGAAGGAAGAATAACCAAATCCCAAGTCGGGTTCTCGAGGAGAGAGTTATACTCCTGCATGGAGGCTTCCCGGAAGGGATTCCCTGCAACCTATGCATAGTTCTGTGACTCTGAAGCTAGAACCATATAGCAATGCATGGGCATCATCCGTTCAATAGTTGTGAGTACATGAGGAGGATCCCCAAACTGATACCTCGTCCTCCTCTGATCTACTGGATCCCCCACAAGGTCCCTTGTTGCCTATAGGGTGCTCTATTCCCACTTGGGAATCTTTGGTGGCTCAACATTTGCATGTTGATCATCAACATGCTCATCATCTTCTGAATCAGATTCAAAGTTGAGATATGAACCATGATCTGAGTGAATAGACTCATCATCACTGATGTCTGGTGCAGGTAGTGGTAAAGAAGCCTCTGCATGTGGCTCCAATGATGCTTTCAAGGGATTTTCCTCAAACTGAACATTGTCCTCAATGATGATCCTATCAGTAGAGCGATCAAGTAACTTGTAACCCTTCACACCATCTGGATATCCCATGAATACGCATGCAGTACTATGTGGATCTAATGTTTTACTCTTTTCAGAGGGTACACGAGCCCATGCACGTGATCCAAATATTTAGAAGTGGGTGACTTTGGGCTTACTGCTGCTACATGCCTCAAAGGGGGTCCGGTCCTTGACAGATCTGTGAGGATATATGTTCTGAATGTGGTTGGCACAGTTAAGTGTCTCAACCCAAATCTTGGGTGGTAGAGATTTTGCATGCAACATGCAAGTGGCCATCTCCTTGAGGGATTTGTTCTTCATCTCGGCTATTTTGTTCTACCGTAGAGTGTTAGGCATTGTGTGTTGCAACTATATACTTGCCTCTAAACAAATATGTTGGACATCTCGGTTCACATATTCCCCCCCATTCTTTGTGCGGAGGATTTTGATCTTTCTCCCAGACTAAGTCTCTACATGTGCTTTGAAGTCTTTGAGATGCTCAAAAACCTTGAACTTCTTCTTGAGAAAATACACCCAAGTGTATCGTGAGAAATCATCAATAAATGTAAGCATGTACCTTGTTTTATTGATGGATGGATGAGGAGGTACCATCAGATCACTGTGAATGAGCTCCAAAAGAGAGGAGGCCCTCTAGGCCTTCTCTTCCTCAAACTCCTCTTGAGGATATTTTCGAAGAACGCATCCTTGACAAACTCCTTTTGAAAAGTGTATGTTGGGAAAGTCTGTGACCATATCTTGTTTGCATAGTTGTTTCATGTAATTCATATGGTCAAATCTCTCATGCCATAATCTACTAGTATCATCAGTGTGTGTCAGTAGTAAAGCATAATCATATTTAGCAATGAATTTGTTGAAACTATACAAACGAGATTGGTAGTTTACCTCACCAACAACAATTGTGGAGTCATCATGCATATCAGATATGGTTACAAAATTAGGTGTGAATTCCACCCTTTTTATTGTACTAGAATGTGTTATCTGATAAATGGAGAGTAGCTTCACAGATAGTTTTGGAACATGTAAGACGTTCTCAAAACTTATGTGTGGGAGTTCTACTATGCCTTGCCCAATGACCTCAAATGGGATGTCATCTCCCATGAGGATGGAAGGACCCGTGCATGTAGAAATAGAAGATTCTTTGTTGCTTCCATATGGTGGGATGCACCTAAATCTAAGATCCATGCATTAGGGGAAGATTTAATGGCAATCAATGCATGAGACTTACCTTGTTTGGCTTGATCTTTCGGCTTCTTCTTGGTAGCTTCGAGAATGTGATCCTTGAGGTTGTTCTTCTAAATAATCTATGTCATTTGATCAATTTGCTTCTTTATGAATGTGGACTCGGGTTGATAACCGCAATTGCATTAATCGCATTTGGTCTTCCCTTTCTTTCTTTTTCACCTTTGGAGCCTGAGGAATCATCGAAAGGTTTGGAGTACCCTCCCTTCTTTGGCTATGCATGCACCTTTCCCTTTCCCTTTTGCTTGGAATTTGAATTGGAAGTCTTGTTGCTTTCATGCACAATAAGTGCATGGGCATTGGGTCCCTTGATTATCCCCATTTTGATGAGCTTATCTTGCTCATGCATGAGGGCTTCAATAAACTGATCCAATGTCGGGATTTTCCAAGCCTCTCCTGAAGTGAATATGTTTATATGAAACGATGAGATGAAAAAAGAATAATCCAAACCAAGTCTTGCTAAAATAGAAAGGATTAGCTTACTGTGTTGAGTGGATTTGTCTATTCCACATCCCTTTAGATGAAGGAGGGACTTGAACTTCGTAAACAAGTTTTGGATGTTGTCAAAATTCCTCGGATCTAAGGAATTTAGCTTGACCTCGAGCATATGGCCTCTCATTTCGTCATGTTTGCAAAAGAGATCCTCCAACTTTGTCCAAATATCATTTGGTGTGGTACAAGCTTCAATGTGAAACAAAGGCTCAGGGGATATAAACACACGAAAGAGGCTGTAAGCCTCATCCATGCGATTGATATACATATTCTTCTCGATAGCATAGATTGGTTCAAACTCTGTAACCATCGTAATCAGGTACAAGCCTCTACATCTGAGTTGATGCAAATTTTTCATCTTCCACTTGAAGTAGTTATGAGGCGTGAGAAGTATTGTTGACGAATAAACCATCTTTTATGACTGCATCTCCCTTCTGGACCTACGAATAAGATACCTTTGCACCTTTCTCCTAGCAACCTATGGGCTATGATACCATGTAGAATTGTGGTGAAACCTGCACATAGAATCTAGCTAACAACAATTTGTACAAAGCTTGCAAATTGAGAGATGGAGAGAAGAGATGAGAGAAAATAATCAACAAAAGTGTATTCACTAATGAGAGAATGATTAATTACACATGATATACTCTACATGGCTAAGTAAAATCACCATAGTAGGGATCTAGAGAGATCTAGACACCCACTGACATAAACTGAAGTAATCTACCACATAGTCCTAGTTAATTGATCCATGCAAATTAGTTCACTGATTCACACATGTGGAAGAGAAACACATGCAACTCATGGTGATAAAACTAAGGTTTCCATGTCTAAGTGACTTCCACTAGTCCAACTGAGTGTAGTAAACTCTAAACAAAATAGGAGCACTCTATTTTGTAGGAGAATATTCTCATATAAGGAAGAATTCTCAACATTGGACTATCAACCATAGGAAAATAATTACCTAGGTGAGTGTGTAATATCTCCAACATTTCTTGGGTTCTTTCTGTGACTTATTTTGGGTCTTCATTATCTCTTGATTTCCCCTTTGATGCAATCTCTGGATTAGAGACTCCAAGCTCTCTGATTGGTCTGGACTTCCTTGCTAGAGTTGCCATAAGGAGGGGCATATTGTAATATATGTCAATGACTTTCTCTTCCAACCTTGCAAATCTCTCTACTAGATCTCGAGGGTTGTTATGAAAAGACTCATCAATCATGGCTAGGGTTTTGCGACTTTCTTTTTAAATCAATTCCTAGATCCCTGTAACTTTCCACAAATGCCCCAAGAAAACTTTCTTTGATACCAATATGATCTGTAAACCGTCATGGATATTCCACTAGAATAGTTCATCACAACAGATCCAATAAAATATTGAAATCTTTACTGTGAAAATTAATTTTTCTTTTAGATCTTGTATTCTTTAATTATTGGTTTTTTTGCTTAAAATGTATGAAATAGATTAAATGCAAAAAATAGAGAACGAAAATAACTGCTCACACACCATCCACAATTAAACACAAGATATGACCTGGGAAATCCAATACGGTAGAAAGCCTAGCTAGAACATGAGGTCAGTCTTCTCTCTTTTCCTCAAATGCAATTAAAAAGAAAGAGACACTCTTTGTGGAGTTGTCTTTGACACTATGGCCTATATGACTACTACAATATATGTTCTCTTATGTTATGCTCACATAATACCACTCTCATATGTTCTCCTTAGTTCTGGAATAAGATACAATACAAAAGAATGAAACCTCTTCTCCTCTTAGTGACCCGATATTTAACATAGCTCGACAGTCATCTAGGGTTAGGGTACTAATTTCCACAACCCTCAATTAGTGATTGGGTTTTGACCTTCTAGAATTTTCTAGAAAATCGACAACGTGGTTAGCCCCACACGTTTAAGCAATGGGGGATGACATGGCATCCACTCGCACCATGGTGATCAATCTAGTAGGTCAACTTTCAGGAGGCATAACTTTCACATATGAACTCCAATCGTGTCGATTCGTGTAACATTGAAAAGGTCTCGGTGTATAGAATATATTCAGTGGCTCTGTAGTAAGGTTTGGACCATACAAAGGTGTCATTTGATACCTCAAAATGGCTCCTGAATATTTCAGATGGTTTTTGGACTCAAATTTCCAAATTTGAATCAGCCTCTAAAATGGCTCTACAAGTTAATTCCTCTGATTTTTCACCCATAAAGCATCAAGATAGATGACAAATAATATATTGATCCAATCCGGATCAATCTTCATCATAT
>ML816803.1:270066-282239 GCA_009831015.1 Picea engelmannii
TTTTATTATCCAAATACGTTCAAGATGATTGATCCAAAAATAATTTTGGATTGCTACAAATAATTTTATGAGCAACAACAGATAAAATTTGGAAAGGCGTCAAGATCAGACAGACGATTTTGCAGAACTGATTTCAGCCAAACTGTGAGGAATTTAAAGAAACGATTGAAAACCCAGAACCCAAATGGACCTATTTATCTTCTGCATAGATATTTTTCCAAAAAAATGCACGATTTGAGAGATATTGATGTCTTTTTATGAGGCAAATTTTAGGTGGAGAAAATTAATAGTGACGCCCAAACTGTTCATTCAATGTATAAATATATGAGAAAGTTCAAAGCCTGGAGGATCCAAGAATTGGAGAGGAGGATTTTTATCCTTTCTCTTTTGTATATTATATATTTTATAAACTTTTTATTTCTTTTCAAATGGAGTAATGGATGGCTGGAATCTTTGAGAGAATGGACGAGTATTTTCAAAGAAGAATATGGAATTCCAGGTTTCTTAATGACTTTTGTCCTGTGAGTAAAATGGTTTTATTTTCATTATAATATATTCATATTCTTTGAATAATTGATTATGTATTGATTTAAATAGCTTTAGTCTTTTTTATCAATACATGGTTAATTATGATCATTTATGTATTAATTTTTTCAATCTTTAAAGTCTATTATCCAAAAAAATTCTTCCAGGACTACAGAATGGACAAGTGATTCCAAAAACTTAATAGAACGGCATATATGCATTTTGGCTTTAGCCTTTTGTTTATAATGTTGTTATTTATGTTTTTTTAATCCTGTTACATGTGCAGGTCTGATATCTTTAGATTAAATGATCTATGATGTGTAGGAGGTTTATATTATAAATACCATCATCATTTGCTTCAATCAAAATATAAATGTTGTGATTATATCTTCGATTTAAATAATGGGATTTATCTTTGAGTTTTAAATTGAATGATAAAATGAATAGATTGCTTCCATATTTATCTTGTTGTAATTATGTATAATTATGAGATCACAAGCTTATGTTTTTGTTTCATTTTCTATCATTAAGACATAAGCTGCCAATACATGTTCTGAATTTATTTAGAACAGTCATAAGGTTCATTGCAGATTTCTCTCTTGGACATGGCAGTTGGATGTTCACCACTCATGCAGATGCTTAGATACACCTCACTAATTCATTGACAGGATAGTTTATTTGTATTTTTTTTACATTTACATATCATTGAAACTAGAATGTATGGTTCGGCTTTGACTATCCACATGTTCATGTTTCATTAACTTTTTTTGCAAGATTCTTTAAATTTATAAAAGAAAAACAATAAATATTTTTATGTGCTTTCTTTATCTATTTTCTAGAAGCAATCATTTTTCACATCGATTTTCGTAAGTTTCGATTAAAACTTGCAGCTTGTAAATCATGTAAATAAATGAGACTTGTATATCTTCTGCTTAAATACAACCACTACAGTTACATTAGAACATATGTATATATATATATATAGTGTTTAGTAATTAGTTAGTTATTTCAGCTCTTTTATTTATTTTATTTGTTTCTTCTAGGACTTTTAGATTGGCCAACGGAGCCATTAAACCCATCAGAACGAGTTATACCAAACAACTTAGGTTATTTAGACAACCCCAGACCGGACTCGCTCTTCCAGTTGACGGATGGTCAATTTCGCCCGTCAACAAATGGCGCTAAAAGGAAGGCTGAGTAAATTTAATGATTAAATGTTTCACCCCTTAGCCTTTCATAATTCCATATTTATAAATCCTTCTTTTGTGTCATCTTGAAATGCACTAGAAGGCAGGCTAGACTGACAAGCTAGCCTTATAGGAGTCTTTGTTTCGAATTTATTTAATTTTCCATGGCTCCCCAAATCACTGTGTTGGAACATGTTTTCCACTTCTCATTACCTGGTATTCCCAACAAGACAGTCTCTCTCTTGTCTAAACTCACCTTTGATGGTGGAGGGAATGTATCTGCAAAAGACCATATTAACAAGTTTTTGCGTAAATGCATCAAGCATGATATTTCTGATTTAAAGGTTTTGTGCAGATTGTTTGCTTTTACTTTCAGAGGTCGGATTAAACATTGGTTTGAGTCTTTTTCAGCATATCACATTTTTTATTGGTTTCAGTTTGTAGATGAATTTTTAGATGCTTTTGAAATCTATGATTACAATCAATTATGTGAAGAATTTCAGACTTTGTTAATCAATGGTGATTCATCTTCAAAAGGTTTTTCGACAAGAATCCATCATGTTCTTTGTAAATTTAATCTTGATGACATGTCATTTGTATTAAATCTCCTCTATGATGCTTGCATCCAGTCATATTCGATCGCAAATGATGAAGCAGTTACAAATACTATCACTCAATTGCAAGAAGAATTGTGTTCACGGAATGAGAGGGATCCATCCAAAAATGTTGAACAAGCAAGGGAGGTAGAATCTATTGAAAATGTTATTACTGACAATCAAATTGGTTTTTCCTCTGAATCATTGTATTTTCAGYCCTCGACCATCGTGGAAGAAGATTCGATGTTGAGTCAAGGTGAATGYCCTCGTTCTCATAACTCTTGCTCTAATTAGTATTTAAATTCAGTTATTGAAGAAGACTTAGGTGGTGAAAATGATCTTAAGCATTCTAMCATTTCAATGAAACTGATCAGAGATGTAGATCTGCAATTGGAAGAAAAAAACTTAAACCCTCATCTACAAATCGTACCTTATCAACATGAAAGATCAGATGTTTTCCATGAAAGTTTTGAATTATCTATCGTACAGGAGGTAAATTTAGATGATCATATTATGTTGAAGAATTTATCACCAAAACAAAGTGAAAGTTTTAAGGAAAATGAAGAGGAATGTCTTGAGAATACCATTGTTAAATATCATAGCTCAAGATATTCTTTTCATGTGCTTATTTCTAATTCCGTTCACTCTTTATATCCTGATCTCTTCTTAGATTCTGGTGGATTTGATACTTTACCCAGAGTATCTTACTCTTTGCCACCACAATCCAATCTTTTTGATATGTCAAAATTTGGTGAAACTAATTCCAAACATAACACTTATCAAGTCGGATTTGATGCTCTTTCACTTTCATCACTCGAATAGAAAAAGGACATGCTGGAAGATGATTTTACACGATTTATTTTTGAAAAAGACAATGCATTCATCCTTATGGAAATCGAATATTCTACATTGCATATTCGTTCTTTGATTAGTTCGAATGTTAATGTTTATGCTTCACAATTTGAAACAATCAATCTCATCAAATGAAGCGTTCAAATCAATAATCTAACTGATGTCATGAATCCTCTTATGATGTGTTCCCCATTGATACAACCATTTCATCAAAGTCATAGTTTTCATCCTAATTTTTATGACAGGATCTTAGAATGGCTTGAAGATTCGTATCTAAAAAAACCTTTATAATAAAGATAAAGTAGTGTTTGCTTTGTTTCTACCTAAATATCTAGGAAGTAAGCATACCATGATTCTCTTATATCCTTCATGTGAAGAAATTGATGAACACTTGAAGAATTGTCAGGAGGATGGGGCACTTCAGCCTTGGTTAATGGTTATGCCAGGTCCCTATAATAATGACAAGTTTTTCAAACTTACTTACACTCTTACATGTCATTATGACTCATATCACGACCATATTGCAGAATAGTTGGAGGATTCATACATTAAGAAGTTTCAAAAGAATGGTAAGGTCATGGTTGTTTTTTTTTTAAAAGAATATATATGAGGTAAGGATGACATATTTCTTTTGTATCTGCAAATACTACATTCTTTTATTCTGATTTTCAACTTTTTATGCCTTGCAGGATTGAAGATACTCTTGTGGCTGCACTGGAAATACGATTTTACTTAGCATTTTGATCTATTTAGTAGTTTAAAGTAGGTTTATGAGTAGGTTTTAGTTTTTTTTTTTGGTATAATAATGCAGTTATGAACACAAGTGGGTACACCAAGAGAACCATAATATGAATGTTGTCAGAGAAGTCCACTTTAAATCTTTTTCTCTATGTTTTTCATTGAATTTTTCTTTTCGAAAATGTAGTATCATCATGAAAATTTTAAATGGAAAGTAAAGAGATAAGTAAATTTGAACTATCAATTCAACCTTGACCCAAGGTGCTACGAGTAGGACTACACTCATCTTAATAAGGATATTTCTATTTTCTTTGAGTCTCTTTTATTTTGAATAATAATTCTTGATCAAAGTAGCATCTCATGCATCACTATATTAAGAAAAGAACTTACTCGCACATGATATTTTATATGATTTAGTTCTTCCTTTATTTTACAGTGAGATGATAGTGGATCCAAAAGCTCAAATTTATCTTTGGCTAAAATCGTTTCTTGAAAAGTTTTCTTTTGTTGTTTTGATTTTGTGTACTTCTGATTTTGAATCTCATTAATGAAATTTGATTTGGTTTGTTGTGTGTTTTTTTATTTCTTTGATTGCTTTGAATGAGTTTCTCTCTTATCTGTCTTTTTGAATTAATATATTTATGATCAAAGAGTTATTGTCGAAGGAAGCATTTTTTTTAAAACTTGTGTTTTTAAAGCAAATTGAAATAAGTTCAAAGAATTCTTGATATTAAGATATAGCTCAAACAATTGATTTTTAAGTCAATTGTCACTTTCATTTTGTCCTCAAATTGTCTTTGTCAGAGTATTACACCAGAGATATGGTTTAAATATTTGAGAATTACGATGATCTTTAAACTTTTTACGCCGTCCATATTCTTAAGGAATCACTTTTAAGCGCTTCCTCATTCTCTAAATGATTTCTTAAATGAAATCTAAAATCTCTAAACCATGATAAAACTTCCAGTTTTGAAAGAAAATAAATAACATGGTCAACTATTTACCTGTATTGCAATTAACTTCCAGTATCACCCCGCTCTCTTTGTCATCAAGAAATCTATAATTATATTATTATTTAAAAGTGGCATAAGAGGGTTGGAAGCACTTAAGTGTGGGAAGTGTGTGTAAACCCGTCGGGGTACTGAACAGGCTCGCTGGCAGCGGGCAAATGCACACATGATACCAAAACAACTTCGTCAGGGTACTGAACAGACCTGCTGACAACGAAGCAATGTTGGGTTGAGAGGTAGCAGGTATATGTTTTTAAATTAACTTTTATGGAAGTATACATCATGTGGATACAACTATTGGATGGGATTAAAGCATTTGAGTGGATTAAATGACATCCCTATCGAGGCTATGGACGTCTGCTGACTGCAGTGGCTCTGTCAACGGTATTGAAGTTCTTTTATAAACATCGTGACTCTTTGATTAAGACATTATTTCAGGTCATAATCTTCTGCAGAAAAAATTCTATTGTATGGTTATAACATTGAGCTTATCCTAATACTATATGGTCTCAAAGTGAATTTATTTCAAGGAGCTTAAATCATTTTCAAGTCTCATTATTTTTTTCCTGAGATGAAATCTTACTAGATCAGAGATAACTGCTTCACCCAGTAAGTCGTCATCTGTTGGACCCCAACAACTCCCCCTAAATTTCTTACAAAATTTAAAGGCCCCCCCGTTAGAATCTTGATAATTATAATGAGCTACAGAATCAACCTTTTCAAATAGTGTCATACATTGGCTTGCTTTGAAACAAACTTAAGACATTCACTATAGTATGATATATTCATTACAAGAGTATATGTCATGAGTTAGAAACGAGCATAAAAATCTCAATTTAAACAAAAACTTTAATTTTTATCAAATGTTTACTTTTGTTTAAATTATGATTATGTGTTCTCTTTGCTCATTAGCAAGTTTGACTATTTTGAATAATGAGTTCAATACTTCATCAAATAATATCTTAGTTGGTTTCTCATTTTCATGAAATCATTTGGTGATATTAATTAATTAAATTATTTTTTTCATTTTGCATTTCATTTCAAAATAATAATAATAAAAGAATTATCTATCATTTATTTGATTTTGTAAAAAACTAAAATTAATATTTTTTCTCCATTAACTTGAAGCTTCTAGATCATATTTGAAAGCAAATTATAAACAATGTTTATTTATAAGTTATAGTTAGTTTAAATTCATTTTTTATTTTTCTAGATTTTGTTTTATTCATAATTTTTAGGTTATTAATTTAGGTTTTTTTTTTGTTTCACAAGTTTCTATTGTCAAATATTTGATACGGATCTGATCATGGCTTGATTTTATTATCCAAATACGTTCAAGATGATTGATCCAAAAATAATTTTGGATTGCTACAAATAATTTTATGAGCAACAACAGATAAAATTTGGAAAGACGTCAGGATCAGATAGACGATTTTGCAGAACTGATTTCAGCCAAATCGTGAGGAATTTGAAGAAACGATTGAAAACCCAGAACCCAAATGGACCCATTTACTTTTCGCGTAGAGATTTTCCCAAAAAAAATGCACGATTTAAGAGATATTAATGTATTTTTATGAGGCAAATTTCAGATCGCAAAAATTAATAGTGACGTCTAGACTGTTCATTCATTGTATAAATATATGAGAAGTTCAAAGCCTGGAGGATCCAAGAATTGGAAAGGAGGATTTTTATCCTTTCTATTTTGTATATTATATCTTTTGTAAACTTTTTATTTCTTTTCAAATGGAATAATGGATGGCTAGAGTCTTTGGGAGAATGAACGAGTATTTTCAAAGAAGAATATGGAATTCCAGGTTTCTTAATGGCTTTTGTCTTGTGAGTAAAATGATTTCATTTTCATTATAATATCTTCATATTCTTTGAATAATTGATTATGCATTGATTTAAATAGCTTTAGTCTTTTTTATCAATACATGGTTAATTATTATCATTTATGTATTAATTTTTTCAATTTTTAAAGTCTATTATCCAAAAAAAATCTTCCAGGACTACAGAATGGACAAGTGATTCCAAAAACTTAATAGAACGGCATATATGCATTTTGGCTTTAGCCTTTTGTTTATAATGTTGTTATTTATGTTTTTTTAATCCTGTTACATGTGCAGGTCTGATATCTTTAGATTAAATGATCTGTGATGTGTAGGAGGTTTATATTATAAATATCATCTATCATTTGCTTCAATCAAAATATAAATGTTGTGATTATATCTTCGATTTAAATAATGGGATTTATCTTTGAGTTTTAAATTGAATGATAAAATGAATAGATTGCTTCCATATTTATCTTGTTGTAATCATGTATAATTATGAGATCGCAGGTTTATGTTTTTGTTTCATTTTCTGTCATTAAAACCAAAGCTGTCAATACATGTTCTTAATTTATTTAGAACAGTCATAAGGTTCATTGCAGATTTCTCTCTTGGACATGGCAGTTGGATGTTCACCACTCATGCAGATGCTTGGATACACCTCACCAATTCATTAACAGGATAGATTCTTTGTATTTTTCTGTCATTTACATATCATTGAAACTAGAATGTATGGTTCAGCTTTGACTATCCACTTGTTCATGTTTCATTAACTTTTTTTGCAAGATTCTTTAAATTTATAAAAGAAAAACAATAAAAAAATTTATGTGTTTTCTTTATCTGTTTTCTAGAAGCAATCATTTTTCACATCGATTTTCGTAAGTTTCGATTAAAACTTGCAGCTTGTAAATCATGTAAATAAATGAGACTTGTATATATTCTGCTTAAATACAACTACTACAGTTACATTAGAACATATGTACATATATATATAGTGTTTAGTAATTAGTTAGTTATTTCAGCTCTTTTATTTATTTTATTTAATTCTTCTAGCACTTTTAGATTGGCCAACGGAGCCATTAAACCCGTCAGAACGAGTTATACCAAACATCTTGGGTTATTTAGACAACCCCGGACCAAACTCGCTCTTCCAGTGGACGGACGATCAATTTCGCCCGCCAACAGGTTCAAATATTGTTATAAGAACCCCATCATATAATCTTTATTCCTCGATAATAAAAAAAAATCTAAAAGATATTCTACATATGTTGGCAACTTCATATTGTAATTTTTCTTTTATTGCCATTTTGTTTCACTATAATTTATAAACATTCTCACTTTAAATAATCCACCCAATCTTTGCCAATATTTTATATAAGGCATAGGCCCAGTGTTAGATGCATCCTTTTAACAATATTTTCTTTATTTTGTCTACTCATTATTATGGCTTCTAACAAGTTTGTACATCAAATGCCCCACATCTTTAAAACTCTCAAAAATATTGTTAGCCATCTTAAAACATTAAGATCCAATGTTTTATAAACAATTATTTTCCACGTTACAATAACTACAAAAATCACCACATCTAAAAAGTGATAATGATTGTGTTACTCAAAATTAGAACGAACGTATAGAACACTAACACTAACCAGGCCATTGACAACATCACATCGAACAATATACAAGACTTTAAATAACATAATTTGTAATAAGAATAGGATCTAAGTTTTCAACATGCCGAATGCTATGGAAAACATTAAAAACTTTATGTTGGACTAAGCATTTCTCAAGACCTTGTCTTAAGTTAATCATGTCTCTTTATCATATCCACAACTTTGGCTAACATCTTTTGCAACAAAAGACCGAGACATCATTTTTGGGATTATCTACATAGAGTAAGTCATTAATTTATGACCCATATCCATGAACATTAGTCACAACTGACCAATTTCTCATGATTTTGAATACTTCACCTAGCACACATTGCATTAGGTGATGCTCACAAACGTAACGAAGTGGGATTGAAACTAGCAAAATGAATCACATAGCCTCAACCATTATCTCCAAGGCTTGCACCTAGTAACCAAGACTTTTCGAGAAGATCACCTATCATAAAAATCATCTGACTCAAGCACACTTAACCATGGGGATTTTCCCCACTATGAACCCCACTTATCTTGCTAACCCCATTTGCAAAACTTTAGCAAGTATTCTTATTTATAAACTATTCAAATAGAGCTCACTTCACTCTTTTTATTTAAAGGAGCTTTCACAATCCAATATATAAGATAACATCTTTTGAGATTATATGCATAGAGTTTAAGTCATTAATCCAAGACCCATATCCATGAGCATTAGTCACAACTAACCAATTCCTCATGATTTTGAAAAATCCACTTAGCACTCATTCCATCAGGTGATGCTTACAAGGGTGAAGAAGTGATATTGAAACTAGCAATATGAATCGCATAGCCTCAATCATCACCTTAAGGGCTTGCACTCGATAACCAAGACTTCCCCAAAAAGTCACCCATCCCAAAACTCCTTTGGCTCAAACACGCTTAACCGTGGAGTTTTTCCCAATGATGAAACCTACTTAATTTGCTACCTTGTTTTCAAAACCTTACAAAATTGTGCCTTATGAACTACTCAGTTAGAGCTCCCTTGGCTCTTTTTATTTAAGCATTGAGGGGCTTTTGCAATCCAACATATGATGGGATTATCTACATAGAGTAAGTCATTAATCCATGAACATTAGCCACAACTAACCAAATTCTTCATGATTTTGAATAGTCAACTTAGCACTCATTACATTAAGTGACGCTCACAAAGGTGAAAAAGTGAGATTGAAACTAGCAAAATGAATCACATACCCCAATCATCACCTCTATGGCTTGCACCAAGTAACCGGGACTTCCTGCGGAGGTCACTCATCTCAAAAATTCTCTAGCTCAAGGGTGCTTAACCATGGAGTTTTTCCCCATAGCGAAGACCACTTAGCTTGCTAGCTCATTTGCAAAACTTTAGGCAAGTATTAAAGCTCACTTATCTACTTTTATTTAAGCATTTAGGGGCTTTCGTAGTCCAACATCTGAGATATCACTTTTGGGATTATATACATAGAGTGAGTCAGTAATCCATGACCCATCCATGAGCATTACTTGGAACTGACCAATTTTCTCATGATTTTAAATAGTCAATTTAGTATTCATTAGATTGGATGATGATCACAAGGGTGAAGAAGTGTGATTGAAACTAGTGAAATGAATCACATAGCCTTAATCATCACCTCCAGGGCTTGCACCTGATAACCAAGGCTTCCCGAGAAGGTAACCTATCCCAAAACTCCTATGGCTCAAGCATGCTTAGCAATTGAATTTGTCCTCATAGTGATGCCCACTTAGCTTGCTACCCCATTTGCAAAACCTTCACAAGTATTATGCCTTATGAACTATTTTGTTAGAGATCCCTCGACTCTTTTTATTTAAGCATTGAGGGGCCTTGGCAATCCAACATGTAAGATATCATTTTTTGGATTATCCACATAGAGTAAGTCATTAATCCATTAACCATATCCATGAGCATTAGTCAAAATCGACCGATTTTTTCATGATTTTGAAAAATCGACTCGACACTCATTGCATAGGATGATGCTCACAATGGTGAAGAAGTGGGATCGAAAGTAGCGAAATGAAATACATAGTCTCAATCATCACCTCCAAGGCTTGCACCCGATAACCAAGACTTCTGGGGAAATTCATCCATCTCAAAACTCCATTGGCTCAAGCACACTTAACCATCTATTTACCCCCCACAGTGAATCCCACTTAGCGTGTAACCTCTGAAGACTTTTCCAGGTCCTAACAGGTTTCCATCTAGGTCTGTCTTTGACCTCAAGATGGCTCTAAGTTTCTATTTTCACACACTTGTTTGTTGTTGTTTTAAATCATCAAACAGATCAAGAATTTCATTGTTGTTTAGTTACGGTTACATAGGCTTTTAGGTGCTCTAGCATGTAGTTTTAGTCACCAACAAGTTAGCACATGCATACCATAAAATATGTAACACACCTCTAGATGTTTACTGCAGAAATAATGTTGTTCTAAACTCTAGCATACATGAAAATGAACACAGGTATTTTTGGTCAACATGACCCTAGATAAAAACCCCCTGAGGGAAACCAGTTTGGAATATAAGTCTATATATGTGGAGAAAAGAAGGTGGAATACAACAAGTACATGAAACAAATTAACCTAATGCAATAGTAGATTCTTTCAAGCTGCAACACAAGTCAAAGAATGAAAGATGTGCCCAAGCATGGTGCGCCCTCCTCACTTGTTGTCCAATCCACTGAAATTAAGCGCCCTTGCTCCTTGAAGCTCTGGTGAAGAAACCATTGCACACAAATAGGTTGTTGTGTGCTACCTCTCCACTGAATTTATCTTCAAAGCAATCTGACCACTGCAAGACCTCCCTGTTATAGATGCACCCTCCTCCTAGAGTGCGCCCTCCTCGAAGAAAGAACCACAACCACAAATAAAAGAGGACCTAAGCCTCCATGAAACCTCCATGAAAGGAGGCACCCAAGCTTCTCTCAACCATAGCCTCTATCCTCACCTCAATGCTCTCTCTCAAACTCTCCAAATGAACATAAGTGTGAATGTGTCTCTCCTTGCCCTATGCGCCCCTCTTGAACCTCCATAAGGAAACTTAAAAGATGGATGGATGAGATCATTCCATCTCATCTCTAATCAAAGGTTGAAATCATCCCATAATAATCTCACTCACAAACCCACTTTGGGTTAAGTTCCCTAAGTTCACTTTATGTCTCCTAATTCACCCACAAAGTGAATTAATAGTCATTTTAGGCTAAAATGACCAAATTTCACTTTTGACTTAAATCTCCTAAGTCAAAGTGAATTTAGACATAAAGTACAAGGTACATCGTACTTCCCACTTGTGTTTAGAGGCTCACAAACACAAGGGGACCACTTCCCAAGGTACACAAATCTCAACAACCTCATTTACTAAACCTTAGCAAGTATCATGTCTTATGAACTATTCAATTAGAACTCCCTCGACTCTTTTTATTCCATCATTATGGAGCTTTCATAGTCCAACATGTGAGTTATCATTTTAGGGATTATCTACTGAGTAAGTCACTAATTCATGATCCATATCCATGAGCATTAGTCGCAATTGGCCAATTTTCCCATAATTTTGAATAGTCCACTTGGCACTCATTGCATCAGGTCATGCACACAAGCATGAAGAAGTGGGATTGAAACTAACGAAATGAATCACATAGACTCAATCATTACCTTTGGGGCTTGTACCCAGTAACCAGGGCTTCCCAGGAAGGTCACCCATCACAAAACTCCTATGGCTCAAATGCACTTAACCATGGAGATTTCCCCATAGTGAAGCACGCTAAGC
>ML816804.1:29602-50102 GCA_009831015.1 Picea engelmannii
AAAAACGAAGATGAAGAACCCTTTGCCTACGAAATAGCTCTTGATTCCTTCTTTGATTAACGACTTCCAATTTCTCTGTGTCCACTCCTCTACTGACTTAGGCGAGGGCTAGAGGCCCGTGAACTGGCCTATGAGCCCTTTCTAAGCAAGATTAAGAGCTGCTTTACAGGTTTCTTCTTTAGGAAGAGCTACCGAAGGTATGGAATCCATCCTCTTAACGAACTTCTGCTGAATGGCTGAGGGCTGTCGCTTGGAGATCGAGTCCATCATTGCTTTGAAAGCAGTTACTTCAGGAGGGGGCAGGGGAGGGTCCAGAGACACCGGATCCCCAGGGGGCGGCATGACTGTTCTCTGGACAGTCCCAGACGACCCGTATGCTCAGCTAAAAAAGAGGAGGGGGGCCCAGGAAGGCCCTGGAGGGAGACCGGGAGGCCCAGCAGCAGGAGCTGCCAGGCAGGGAGGCCGCAGGAGGCAGCACGGGGGCGCAAAGAAGCTAGGTCACGGAGGCGCAACTCGCGATGTCGATGTTGTATTTGGTAAACACAGTGAGATTCGATTCCACTAGTTTTAAAACCAATTAATTACTTTAAATTCCAATGATTTCTCTTACATTGAAGATTATTTATCTAAGTTGAACATATGCAAACTTTTATTCGGAGATAGTAAAATAGCAATGAATGATATATATATATATATATATATATATATATATATATATATATATATATATATATATATATGCTATTTTTTCTAATCTTGGTAGTGCATATTTTGTTTTTGTATCTACTTTTCACTCCACCAGAGAAGCTCTAAGGTCTTCATACAAACCACCCTTTTAATTTTTTTTGTGAATATTTGATTAAATAGCAAGATAAACACTTGCGTATTGGAGTAATCAACACTGCATGTACATCTAACAAAACCTTAGTGGTCCAACAAAAGGATAAATCCAAACATTCAAAACCACATCATCCACGTAACAAGAAACAAAGCAAGGCTCAACAAACCCTCTTAGCCAACTTCTACTCCCAATGGTGACAAATAACCAAAATAAAAAAAGTAAGAATATTGACAGACATTTTAATTTTTGTGGATGAGATGGTTGTCTAGAGTCTAAATGTTTTAAAAAGACGGAGGCCTTAGAAACAACAATGAAGAAACACAACATTAATCTTGATTCTTCTTCTTCAATCTCTTTTTTTCATGGACATGCACTTTCTGCTTTTGGTTTTCCTTCAAGGAAACATCTACTTCTTTTAATGAGTGGCTTATTGATTATGGAACATATTGTCATATGGCTAAGGATAAACCCATTTTTTCTTCTTTTAATGAATGTAAGACCAACCAAATATTTTTTGGTGACGACATATCTCTTAGTGTTGTAAAGATTGAAAGAATTCAAATAGATGATGATCATTTTAATGATGTGTTATGTGTTCAAAGTCTTTCTTGCAATTTTATATCAGTATATTAAATCAATCATTCAGGTGTAGGAAAAACAATAGACTTTTCACCTCACCAAGTTGTAATCAAGGATTTAAAATATCCTAAGCTTGTCCTAGCAACTAAAATTGTTGATGATATTACTCGTTATATCAATGCCTTGAACAAACTTTGGCTAATTCCCTTATGGTCACTAAGGGAATTAGCCAGATGTAAGCCACTTCTGTATGTTTGGTAGTGAAGCATGGACTCACATCCTCGATGAGAAAATGAAAACATTACAACCTAAAAGTTGGAATTACATTTTTATTGGATATTCTGAAGATGTAAAAGGTTATAGACTTCCTCAACCTCATTCCAATGAAATTTTTATTAGGAGAGATGTTAAGTTTGATTAAAATCTCTTAGCTTGCGAGTCTAAGTTGGTGTTTATTCCATCTTCTCTTCCCAACTTTTTTGTTAGTGATCCTATTCTAGTTTCTTCTTCAAATGATGACAATGAAGATGAAAATCCACTTCTACTTGCTCAACTTCCTCTAGTGGGATCCATTGAACATAAACCTACACCAACACTACATTTTTCCAGATGGGTCCATTCAACATGAGAAGTATGGGTGATTTTGTTGGTAATCATATAGATCAGTGTCGTACGTGTTCACACTCTAGCGAGCCTCCTCTATTTTGGCCAAAGTTTCAAAGACTCATGATTCAGAAACATTTGTAGAAGATTTTGACCATCCAAATTGGGACACAATAATGAATGAAGAATATCGTTCCTTAATGACGAATGATACTTGAGATATTGTATCTCTTTCGAAAGGAAGAAAAATTATCATATGTAAATGAGTGTATAGAACTAAGTACGTATAAGATAGAAGTGTTAAAAGACATAAGGCTCAATTAGTTGTAAATGGTTTTTTCAAATTGAAGGAATTGACTATAATGAAACCTTTTCCTCCATAGCCAAAATGAACTTCATTTTCCTTGTTTTATTCATTTTCGCCTCACATAAATGGGAGATCCATCATATGGATGTTAAATTTATCTTCTTGCATGGGGATTTGCAAGAGGAAATTTACATAGAACTGTTGGATTACTGAGAGGAGGGGGGGGGGGGTGAATCAATAATAGAGCAATATAATCCCTTTTAACCTTATAATCCAAGTGTTATATCAATGCAACATTATCATCCAATAACTGCAGAGTAAATAAGAAATGAACAAATGAACAATCATACACATACACAGTACACCAATGTTTTACATGGAAACCCAAAGCGAGAGAAAACCACAAAATGCTTTTTCTTATATGTTTTGAAGAATTACATTCATTGGAAGCATCAACTTCTTTTGTTTTCTAGCTGCAACTGGAAGGAGGCTCCAACCCCCTAGTTTCTTAAGCTACAACCTAAGGGAAGTTCCAACTCCCCAATTCTCTCGCTACAACCAAAAGGAGGCTACAACCCCTATGTTCTCTGGCTATAACTAGAAGGTGGCTACAACCACTTGTCCTTGCCCTATCCAACCGCCCTGACGTAGAAGTAGAATGATGGAACCTCTGTCACACTATCACTGTGAGATATACCACTGTACAACTGTATCAATCTGTACCACTGACCTGCATCCAACCTGTACAACTGCCCTGTAATCAATCTGTACTAGAACTGAACATGTATCAACAAAAATACAACAGGTACACGACCTGTAGTGCTGCAACATGCGTATGTACGTGCCCTATATGTTATGTATCCTGCGTATGTATGCGACCAAATTGTTATGCAACCTATGTATGCTTTCTGAAAACTAGGGTTTCCTTTCTTTTGAAAACTTATGACCCTCTGTAACTTCTTTCACATAGATATATAATTGTCACTGTAATCAGACTGTAACTGTATCTTGTACATACATCCTCATACATAACCTTTACCCAAAGCATATATATCTCTCTCTAGTCATGTGCCATATAGGTGCATGTAATCATGAACACGTATAATAACCCTCACATGATCTAGTCATCAAACCCTTTATGATATTCAACCTCTAAATACATCAACCACTTCACAAATACAATCTCTCAACCATGTACCACAAAAACCCTTGATCATATGCCAAGAAATACAAGTTGTGCCTCAACAAGAAGTATCAATGATAAATATACCAGCATTGTATTTCTGTAGATCTGACTTATGCACAAGATCCCATGCAACCACTAGTCTCTCTAGGGAGAATCCTCAAATCTCCATAACCATTTCTTTTGTATACATCAAAATCCAACTACTCATAGAAATAAGACATACCTTTTGAATAAATGGATAGATTTGATGTATTTGAGCACTCTAGACCTTCCAGAGAGCTTGATCTCAGAATTTAGAACCTCTGCATCTTCATTTTCTCAAGTTTCATGGCTTTACCAACATGTAGGCACCCTATACACTGCCATCTCGCATATGCCTTAGTATGTACGCACCCTATAAACAGTCAACCCACGTACGCCTAAGAAAATAGGGTTTTTTAGTATTTGTTGCAATTCCGAGAATTTCGCCGTCAACCCTTCGTACTACCTCAGACTTTCACAACTTCAGATGTATCAATGAGTACTTTCAATAAGCCTCACACAACAAAAGATATTCAATGTGTTCAAGTGTAATTAAATGAGAGAGATTTGTCTCTTATTTATACTTTCATGTAGCATTACACTTTCCTTATTTTAGAGAGTTCTCCATTTACTTTATTATTTAAATAATTTCTTTTGCAAACACTTTGACTTTTTGGGGCTTCTAGATGACTCATGAGGGTCCTCCAACTTCACATGGCCATAACTCTCTAACTGTGAGGAGTTATGTGACGTTCCACATACCACCGAAAATGGCATGAAAAACACTATCCATCTAGGATAGTTTCACTGACAAATTCACTAACCTTCATCTCATTATTCCACAATTAAGCATGGGTTCTCTAACCATACTTCTAGGATAACTCAATCCGCAAAACATCTTCTCGTGAGGGATTTCACCATAAGGGGACCACTTTGGAGTTCATCCATTTGTAATTCTTATCAACTATGATAAGACAATAATGAGTCATATTTACATCAAACAAACTTGGGTCCATTACCCAAAATTTTGTGCTACCGAACTTTCTTCAAGGGTTGACTTCAATGACAACCAACCTTAATCAACAATCTCCCCCTTTGACATTGATGGCAACACTCTGATGCAAAACTGAAATTATGTCATGCAATACTGAAGTCATATCACTCATGCTCCCCCTGGAACCAAACCTCTGTCCTCTGCATCTCTGTGACCTTTGATCCCTCTGAAATCATGCCTCTGTCCTCTGCATCTGATAAATCTCTCCCCTTTTGTCACCAATGACAAAGATATCTTTCCATCCGGGGTTTCTTCCCTAACTGAACTGTCCTCTTTATGGTGCTTCCTCATGTACATCTAATACATATAAGATAAGCATTCAAAAATATTCATTTTGGAGTAGAAATAACTTCGAGTCTATGGCGAAGATACTCAAAGGCTTCCCGTGGAAGTGGTTTTGTAAGATGTCTGCCACTTGTTCTTTTGTGCCCACATACTCAACTCTGATGTTCTTTTCTGCAACATGTTCCCATAGAAAGTGATACTTGATTGGAATGTGCTTCGTCTTGGAGTGCATCACCGGGTTATTTGATACACTGATGGCGCTTGTATTATCACAATAGATTGGAATGGGCTCATCATACTCAACCTGTATATCTGTCAGAGTTTGTTTCATCCAAAGAACCTGTGTACAACATGATGCTGCTGCAATATACTCTGCCTCGGTTGTAGATAAAGATACTAATGATTGTTTCTTGCTTAGCCATGATACTAAACACTCACCCAAGTAGAATGTTGCTCCACTGGTGCTTCTTCGATCATCAATACAACCTGCCCAATCTGCATCTGTGTAGGCAATAAGTGATAGATCCTTTCCTTTTGGATACCATAATCCAAACTCTTCTGTTCCCTTGAGATATATGAAAATCCTCTTCACTACTAATACATGTGATTCCTTTGGTGCTGCTTGAAATCGTGCCACTTGTCCAACTGCCTGCATTACATCTGGTCTGGATGCTGTCACATATAGTAGGCTACTAATCATTGACCTGTATTGCCTATGATTTGTAGACTTTGAATCATCATCTTTCCTCAACTTGCAACTAGTTTGCATGGGAGTGATAACTGGTTTGCAATCTTCCATTTCGAACCTCTTTAACATTTCTCTGATATAGTTGGTTTGAGAAATAAAAATTACTTGGTTGCTTTAACGTATCTAAAGTCCTAGAAAGAAGGATAGTTCTCCAAGTAATGACATTTCAAATTCATTCTGCATATCCTTTGCAAATTTTCGTATTAACTTGTCATCATCACTACAAAAAATAATATCAACATAAACTTCAATTAATAAAATACTATCTTGACTTACCTTGATGTAGAGGTTGCTGTCTGCACTTCCTTTTCTGAACCTTGCTTGTTGTATATATTTATCTAGTCTAGCGTACCATGCTCTAGGAGCCTATTTTAGACCATACAAGACCTTTTTTAATTTACACACATAATCTGTGTTCTTTGACAACTGAAATCCTTCTGGTTGTTCAATGTAGACTTCTTCTTCAAGTTCCCCATTCAGAAAAGATGATTTTACATCCATTTGATACACTTTAATATTTTTGGAGCATGCATAAGCTAAAAGAAACCAAATTGCTTCCATTTTGACAACTGGGGCAAATGTCTCTTCAAAGTCGATTTCTTCAACATGTGCATATCCTTTACATACCAATTTAGCTTTGTTTCTTGTAACCTGTCCATATTCATTCAATTTATTCCTGTATACCCACTTTGTGCCGTTAACATTCTTATCCTTTGGTCTTGGAACCAATTCCATGTTAATGTTTATGCCATTATTATAGTTCTTTGCATTTCAATAGATAACAACAATATAAGAACAAGATCACTGAGAAATACACAATCACAAGAGACACAACATTTATCTTGGGAAACCCTCTAGGGGAAGAAAACTCAGCAAAACTTCCTTATTATAGATTGCCAATACAATGCCAAGAGATAACTCAAATCAATATAGAAAGTCCTCTCCTAAAGATGCGCCACTCTCTCTCTCTCTTCTCCAACTGTAGCTCCGAAACTTGTCTCTCAAACTGAGCAAGTGAAGTGTGTCTAAGTGAGGCGCTAGCCTTCTTATTTATACAAGTCTGACACATGTGAAGTGTCTCTTCACTGGCAGGGCCGACTTCTCACTTTGGGTGGGTAAACCTACCTTTATTATATTTCTGGGTCTCAATAATAACTGCTGGGGCCGACTTCTTATTCTGCCTATTACAATTGTCTGTTGACCAATCTGCAAAAGGGGATTTGGTCCTAATACAATAACCGACATGATCAATCCACAATGAGGATTGATCCCATGAATACTATATCAATAATAATAAGAATACTCTTTGTAGTTACATTATTTCAACACTCCCCCTTAACAAGAAGGGTATTCTTCAACAACATCAGGCGAGAGAGGTCTGCATCATCAGTGGCATCAGGAGGACAATATCGTCAATATCATCTTGGAACATTGGTTGGCATATCTATAAGTCATCGAAAGTTTTCTTCATCGACAACATCGTCATTCTCGAAAGAATGCCATCATCATCTGCATCAATATGTATCAGTATAAAGTGATACCTCATCACAACACTAGGCTAGCCCATCACAGTACTAAACTGGCTCTATGCCACAACTGTTAAGCTGGTAGCTTAGTGTAAGTCACATCTTGCTTTACGTCTAACAACTAGGTCAGAAGCAAGGAGTCATCTTGCTTTACGTCTAACAGCGAGGTCAGAAGCAAGGAACACACACATCATCTTGCTTTACATCTAACAATGAGGTCAGAAGTAAGGAGTCATCTTGCTTTACGTCTAACAGCAAGGTCAGAAGCAAGGAACACATCATCTTGCTTTACGTCTAACAACTAGGTCAGAAGCAAGGAGTCATCTTGCTTTACGTCTAACAACGAGGTCAGAAGCAAGGAGTCATCTTGCTTTACGTCTAACAGCGAGGTCAGAAGCAAGGAACACATATACTCCCCCTTTCAGGGAGGGTTCTTTTGGATTATACCAAGCTTATCTCGAAAGTGTTCAAACTTTACATGAGATAGAGGTTTGGTCCACACATCAACAACCTGTTCATCCGTGCTAACATGTAGGAGCTTCAAGGATCCTCTCTGCACCATGTCACATATGTAATGATAGAGAATCTCTATGTGCTTCAACCTGTCATGGAATACATGATTCTATGTCATCTTTATGCAGGTCTGGTTGTCACATAGGATCGTGGTTGCTTCCATGTCTAGGTCAAATAGACCGGTCAACAACTTTCAAATCCATATAGCTTCGCAGCTAGAAGAACATGCGGTAATGTACTCTGCTTCTGCTGTGCTGAGAGAAATACTGGATTGATTCCTACTCTGCCACGAGATGATGGCTGATCCCAAACTAAAAACAACATCCGGAAGTGTTTTTTCTGTCAGCAACGCTTCCTGCGCAATCTGAATCAGTGTATCCACTCAATGTGAAATTATGATCTCCGTCATAACTGAGACCACAATATAATGTACCTTTAAGGTACCTCATCACATGTTTTGCAGCCACTAGGTGAACATGTCTGGGTTCTACCAGAAACTGACTCAAGGTGTTCATGGTAAAACAAATGTCTGGTCTGGTGTTCGTCAGGTACATTAGCGATCCAATAATCTGTCTGTACAGTGTGGCATCTATCAAGTCTGACGAAGTATCGACCAATATATTCAACTTTGTTTCCATGGGTGTATTCATAGGCTTGAATTCCAACATGTCGAATCTCTTCAGGATTCGACTGTGTACTTCCCTTGGTTAAGGAAGATCCTCTCTGGACTCTGCCATACCTCAAGACCTAGGAAATAGTGCATTAGGCCGAGGTCTTTCATCTCAAATTATGAAGCGAGTCTCTTCTTACATTCAATGATGAGATTTTATTCTCCAATTAAGAATAAGTCATCCACATACAGTAATAGTATTACTGGCTCATCGTTCATAATTTTGAAGTAGAGATTTGAATCAACTTTACTCTTGGTAAAGCCCAAGCTTGTCAAGAACCTGTCTATACGGCCATACCAAGCTCTAGGAGCTTGCTTCAATCCATATAAGAATTTCTTTAATCTGCAGACATGAGACTTCCTGTCTTCAACTTCAAATCCTTGGGGTTGCTCTATATACACTTCCTCTTCGATAACACCATTCAGGAAGGCTGTCTTCACATCCATATGGTGCAACTTCCATTTCGTCTTAGCTGCAAGAGCTATGATGGTTCTAATCGAAGTGTATCTGGTTACAAGAGCGAATGTCTCTTCATAGTCAATGCCTTCTTTCTGGGAAAAGCCACGAGCGACAAATCTTGCCTTATATTTCTCAATACTTCAATCAACAACATGTTTTATTTTGAAGAGCCATTTTGATGATACCACATCCTTACTTTTTGGTCTGGGAACTATTTCCCATACATCATTCTTTATTATGGATTGGTATTCCTCTGTCATGGCATCTTCCCATTCCTTCTTTTGAATGGCTTCTTCAAAGTAGGTAGGCTCCTCATCTAGGAGATCACACATCAAAGCCATGTAACTGGAGAATGACTTTAGTCTTTTCACCTGTCTCGAGGTTCCTTCTGGAACACCATACTTCTCTCCATATTGAATAAGCTCTCTTGCCCAAGCAAACTTTCTTTTATGGGAGAAGGTCATTTGAGGAGGTTCTTGAACTTATGTTATATCATGTTCTTCAAGAGTTTCCTCATTAGGGGAAGTTACGACTTCCCTCACTGGTTCTGCAGCTCTGGGAACTTCCCTCACGGATTTTGCAATCCTGGGAATTACGGTTTCCTCTTCATATACTTATTCAAGCTGACATCTTCTTGATTTATTAAGTGATGCTTCTTCATCAAAGGTCACATCCCTACTAATCTCAATGTGGTGGTGACCTGTTATGTAGATTCTGAAGGACTTGGAGACCTCACAGTATCCCACAAATATTCCCTTCTTTCTGGAGGGTTCTAGCTTGTTTCTTTTCTCTTTCGGGATGTGTATGAAGACTGGGCAGCCAAATATTTTGAGATGGCTTACCTTTGGCTTCTTTCCGGGGAACATCTCTTCTGGGGTCTTGAACCCAAGTGCGCTATGGGATAATCGGTTCTACACATAAACAACTGCCATTGCTGCTTCTGCCCATAAGCACATAGGAAGATCTTGATCATGGATCATGGTCTTTACAACTTCCATAATTGTTCTGTTCTTCCTTTCAGCTACACCATTTTGTTGAGGATTATAGGGAGTAGTGAGTTCCCTCTTGATCCCAACATCTCTGCAGAAGTTCACGAACTCTTTTGAGGTATATTCTCCTCCATTATCTGACCTAAGTATCTTAATCTTCCTTTTGGAAAGATTCTCTATCAAGGCTTTGAATTCCTTGAACTTGCTGAATACTTCATCTTTAGATTTCAAGAAATATATCCAGGTCTTGCGAGAATAGTCATCAATGAATGATACATAGTATACATACCCACTAATGGAGGGTGATGGCATTGGTCCACACACGTTTGAATGAATGAGTTCCAATACTCCTTCCGCTTTGCTGTCCCTCTTTGGAAAAAAGGTTCTTGATATTCTTTCCTTGCGCACATCCATTGCATATGCCTTCTTGATCATCCTTGAGTTTTGGTAACCTTGTGACAACTTTGCATATGTATGGTAGCGCCTTGTAGTTGAAGTGAGCTAATCTTCTATGCCAAGATTCTTCAATGGTCATGACAACTTTTGAATGACTCTTTAGTTTATGCGAGCCATTTTCTTCATTTCCAATGACGATTTCTTCATTTATGGTTTCTCCTCTAGCACGTTGCCTTCTGCAACCTTCGCTATAGATTCCTCATGTGACCTGGAGCAAGGTCAACAAAACAACAAGAAAGAATAATATCCTTCTGATAATATAAAGCAATAGCACGCACAATCATCACAATAGCTCCTTTAGAGCTATCACTTATAATTTATATGAAGCAAAAATTAAAGGTAAGGAATACAATACAAAATGAGGTCGACACTCTCATAGTGTTGTGACCAATCATTCTTCCATGGCAACCTGGAACTAACACACGAGGTTTCTCCTAGAGGAGGTGTTAGTTGTATCAGGCAAAGCATTTACCTCTATATGCTCACATGATATCAAGTATAATACTTTACAAGGACTGTTGTCTCAACTATAGTCATCAACTTGTCATGTGTAGCTTTGAATCTTATCAACTTGATTTAATCAAACCTGGAGCCTTGTCTTCAGGAATGAGTGCTTGCTTTTCTTCTAGGTCTCCTTCACTCAAGTGACGAGTGCTTTCTTCAACCTGTCTATTGTACTAAGACAATACGCTATCTTGACAGAAGGTTAGGTTAGAGGATAAGCTCTATGATCAACTTTTAATCCTTCTAATAATTTGATCATAGCTTCAACATGCAACACTGATAAAGATAATGTTATGACAAATAAATGGATATTAGAATAATCACACCTGGGTTGCATCATTCCTCTGAATGTGTTGGATCTTGAGATCCTTCTGGATCTATGACAAGAGATCCCTTCTCCTGCAAATAATCTTTAGGGTTTAACCATTAAACATATGTAAGTACATACCTATGATAGCATTTGCAGGTGGTGGCTCCATCTGGTAGTAGCGGTAATCATTGCGAACTCTTAAGAAAACTTCAAGGGTGATTGCAACTAGTTCTATGGTTGCAACTGCAACTGGTTCTAAGACTGCAACTGCAACTGCAACTTAGGGTTTTATGAGGAAACCCTAATTTTTCAAACTTCAAATTTTGAAATTCTGATCTAGGGGATAGATGCGCTGAGCTGAGGTGAGTATGCTGGTGTAGTCGGAATTTCGAAAATCCAACTTTTACCCCCTCAAACTTGATCTGCGGATTTATGGACTGGTGCTTCTGGTACTTTTGGTACTCTGGTACTTCTGGTACTTCTGGTACTATGGTTTTCTAGTACTTTGTGAAACTAGGGTTTCACTTTCCGGGAGATCCACCACTGAAAAGGTGCACTGATGATGCCAAATTGATCCTTAGGGGAGGGCACAACTTTCTAGATAGTTTTAGGGCTGAAAAGATTCACTTTTGAAAAACCCTAATTTGCAGGTACTGCAACAATGCCGTTTTTCCTCTTGCAAAATATGCTTCCTTCAGGTTGGCTCTGATACCATGTTAATGTTTATGCCATTATTATAGTTCTTTGCATTTCAATAGATAACAACAACATAAGAACAAGATCACTGAGAAATACACAATCACAAGAGACACAACATTTATCCTGGGAAACCCTCTAGGGGAAGAAAACCCAACAAAACTTCCTTATTATAGATTGCCAATACAATGCCAAGAGATAACTCAAATCAATACAGAAATTCCTCTCCTAAAGATGCGCCACTCTCTCTCTCTCTTCTCCAACTGTAGCTCCGAAACTTGTCTCTCAAATTGAGCAAGTGAAGTGTGTCTAAGTGAGGCGATAGCCTTCTTATTTATACAAGTCTGGCACGTGTGAAGTGTCTCTTCACTGGCAGGGCCAACTTCTCACTCTGGGTGGGTAAACCCACCTTTATTATATTTCTGGGTCTCAATAATAACTGCTGTGGCCGACTTCTTATTCTGCCTATTACAATTGTCTGTTGACCAATACGCAAAAGGGGATTTGGTCCTAATACAATAACCGATATGATCAATCCACAATGGGGATTGATCCCATGAATAATATATCAATAATAATAAGAATACTCTTTTCAGTTACATTATTTCAACATTCCCAAGTGTCATTTTTCTCTATTTGATCCATTTTTTCATCCATGGCCTTATTCCAAAATTCATCCTTGCTGGCCTCTTCAAAACAATTTGGTTCAATTGTAGATGAAAGTGCTAGGTGCATTTGTTCTGGTGACATATTCTTCTTCTAGTCTCAACTCCTGCATCTTTGTTTCTGATAATCTAATCTAAAGGATGATTCTTCTGTACTCGTCTGCTAGGTGTCTTTGAAGGCACTTGTTGAACTTACTCTTCTGCTTCTGTCGGATTCTCTTCGTCTTCGTTTTCTACTTCTTTTTCATCATCTTCTTCTTCATAAAGTTGTTCCATTGATTTATTTTCTTCTTCCTTTAATTATGATCTACTTGTTTCATCAATTGTTACATTGATGCTTTCCACAACTTTTTTCAATCTCAGGTTGTAACACTTGTATGCTTTCCTTGTACTTGAGTAACCAACAAGTACTCATTTTTCCACACGAGAGTGAAACTTTCACATTCTTCCATCTTCTCTTTTGATGTAGCATTTGCTTCCAAAAATTATGAAGTGCTTCACATTTGCTGGTCTTCCTTTCCATAGCTCGTAGGGAGTTTTATTCGTGTTGTTTTTGAGCATTAATATGTTTTGAATGTGAACTGCTGTATGTACTTCCTGTGTCCAAAATATATCTGTCGCTTTGGAATCCATTAGCATTGTTTGAGCCCTTTCCTGTACTGTCTTGTTCTTTCTTTCAACAACTCCATTATGTTGAGGTGTCCTAGCAACAAATAATTTCTTTCTTATTCCATGACTGCTGCAGTAGTCCATAAATTCCTTTGAAGTGAACTCTCCTCCATTATCAGATCTCAAACATTTGATTTTTGAATCCATTTCATTTTCAACCATTTCCTTGTAGATCTTGAAGTTTTCAAAAACTTCTGACTTATTCTTGAGAAAACAAACTGCAATCATTCTTGTATAATCATCAACTAATAACATAAAATATTTCTCACCTTTTAAACCCTTTTTTGTAGTTGGTCCAACTAGCTCAGTATGCACAATTTCCAGTGGTCTTGTCGTTGAATATTCCTTTGATTTGAACCTGGTCTTTGTTTGCTTTCCTTGTTGACAATGCTTGCATAAAGTGTTGGTTGGTTTCATGATCTGGGACATTTCTTTGACTGCTTCTCTTCTGCTGACTTTGACAAGGTTATCGAAATGTATGTGACCCATTCTTCTGTGCCATAGCCAACTTTCATCTTCCTTTCTTAGACAACACTTTTCATTTCCAATTTCACTTAACACATATATGTTGCTTGAATTTATCGCAACTGTAGCAATCAATTTTCCTGAAACTTCTTTTATTATCTTACACTTTTGTGAATCGAAAGTAACTTTATGACCTTGGTCACACGTTTGACTCACACTTAGAAGATTATGTTTCATATATTCTACTAGTAGAACATTTTCTGCCTTGGTATTCTTGTTCCCAATTCTGACTGTGCATTTTCCAATGATTTTAGCTGAATCATCATTTTCGAAGGAGACTAATCCATCTCTTTCCTTTATTAATGTAAGAAACTTGTCTCTATCACCTGTCATGTGTTTTGAACAACCACTGTCAACATACCAACCACGTTTCTTCTGATTAGCTTGTAGAGCGAGTGTGCATTCTTCATTGCTATACTGATTCTACCTTCTTATCCATGTCTTTTTCTAAGGTTCCTTTCTGTGACTGTTGTTATTCTGTTGCGGTGCGAGTGTGCATTCTTCATTGCTATACTGATTCTACTTTCTTATCCATGTATTTTTCTGAGGTTCTTGTCTGTGACTGTTGTTATTCTGTTGCGGTTCTCTAGGAGGGACTGTCATTATGGAGTCTTTGGCCATGTGTGCAAAGTTGTTACATTTGTTACATTCCACTTTAGTGCTCAAAGATTCAAACCTGTTGTAATTTCTTCTTTGTGTTTCACTAGACTTTCTTGGATAACCCTTTTGTGTATGACTTTCAAATTTGTTTATGTTCCTGTTGTTAGCTCTGCAATTCACGGTTTTATGTCCAAAATTATTACATGTATAACATAAGCCAAAAAAGATGGTTTGATACCAGGGAGTTGAAGATCTTCTGAAAGGAGGTACTATTATGAATTCTTTTTCTTCTTGAGGTCTATCTGTTGGTTGTTGATTCTGAAATTTGAATCTTCTTGGTGGAGGAGTGTCCCTGTAATCTTCCTATCCCCTTTGATTGTTTCTGCATAGCTTTTTGGATATATTTCTTTCTCTGTTCTTTTGGAGCTTGATCCCTTTTCTGTCTGAGTGTATCCAAGTTCAGACTTGTCATGATGAGGTTTTTGACTGTTGATAATGTCATCCAAAACTTTTGAGCTATTCTGCATATTTTTCTTTTGAAGATCCTTTCTTAATGTGACAATCTTTGCTTCCAAATTTCCAATGATCATGTCATTTTCTTCTAGTTGTTTTTTGAGTGCTTCTTCAATTTTTTTATCTTCTTCTATTTAAACCTTCAGATTTGTGATCATTTGTTCTAGTTCTTGAGTGTCTTCTTTCTTTTCAAGTTCCGCTTGTAGTTTCTTGTTTTTCTTCTTTTCCCTTTTGATAACTTCTACAACACACATCAATTCCTCTCGGTAGTCAACTTATGCCTCTTCAATTTCTTCTTCGACTTCTTCATATTCTTCTTCAGCTTCTTCATATTCTTCTTCGAAGTATTCTTTATCAGAGTCTTCTACTTCCATGAATAAAACTCTTTCCATCTCACTGTCACTGACTTCATCTTCATCTGATGATGAGATGTCTTCTTTTGTGCATACGTTTTTATGAAAACTTTCTTTGTGTTTCTTTTGCCTTTATATGTTTGTTTTCTTTTTGAGTAACATTCATCGTTTCTCTTTTTCTTATGAGGAAATTTGTTAGCAAAATGACCAATACCATCACAATTAAAACAAATTAAAGGAATCTTACCTCTATACATGTCATCGGTTCCCTTGTTTAATCTTTTGACAAAGTTGACCACTTCTTCATCATCTTCTGAGATGTTGTTATTGCTGCTATGTTCTTTTTCTTGTTGCTTTCCCTTTTGCTTTGATCTTTTGGATGCTTTGAAGACTGCTTCTTTTATGTATGGATTTTCCTGTTCAGTTCTCATTTCATATGCTGTGAAGATTCCATGTAGTTCGTCCATGCTTATTGATTTTAGATCTATTCTTTCTTCTGGTACTGATATCTTAGGGTCAAATCTCATAGGAAGAGATATTAGTACCTTTTTAACAATTATAGATTCTTCGATTTCTTCTCTCAATCCTATGATTGCATTCACTATTTCATCAACTCGTAAAAAGTAAGCTGCAATATTCTCATCTTAAGTTGTTCGAACTGACCTATATAAGTTTGAATATTTACTGCTTTGAATTTTGAATCTCCTTCATAAACATTTCGAAGTTTGTCCCAAATCTCTTAAGCAGATTTACAATGTGCAACTTTGGTGAATAACGTTTTGCTAAGAGAATTCAGAAGTGCATCTGTGGCTTTGGAATTATTCTGACCGAGTTTCATTGCTTTGTCATTTGTTGGCGGAACTGCTGGTGCTGTGTATCCATCTACAATTGATTGCCAAATTTCAAATCCCTGTGCCTGTATATATGTCTTCATCTTTATGCTCCAAAATGCATACTTCTGTCCATTAAACTATGGTATTCCATTTTTATACAAGTTGTTGCTCTCCATGATCTACCTTTCAATGGTTAAACTGATTTCTGAAGGAACCTTCTCCGATGCCAATTGTTGGATTACTAAGAGGTGGGGAGGGGTGAATCAATAATCAGTAATAGAACAATATAATCCCTTTTAATATTATAATCCAAGTGTTATATCAATGTAGCATTATCATCCAATAACTGCAGAGTAAATAATCAATGAACAAATGAACACTCATACACATACACAATACACCAATGTTTTATGTGGAAACCCAAAGCGGGAGAAAACCACATAATGATTTTTCTTATATGTCTTGAAGAATTAC
The DNA here is from genome assembly GCA_009831015.1 of Picea engelmannii. Classification (NCBI taxonomy): domain Eukaryota; kingdom Viridiplantae; phylum Streptophyta; class Pinopsida; order Pinales; family Pinaceae; genus Picea; species Picea engelmannii. The sequence goes on from ML816804.1 coordinate 45,983, forward strand.
ATTCATTGGAAGCAAAAACTTCCTTTGTTTTCCAGCTGCAATTGGAAGGAGGCTCCAACCCCCTAGTTTCACAAGATTCAACCCGAGGGAAGATCCAACTCCCCAATTCTCTGGCTACAACCAGAAGGAGGCTACAACCCCCTATGTTCTCTGGCTATAACCGAAAGGTGGCTACAACCACCTGTCCTTGCCTTGTCCAACTGCCCTGATGTAGAAGTAGAATGATGAAACCACTGTCACACTATCACTGTGAGATATACCACTGTACAACTGTATCAATTTGCACCACAGACCTGCATCCAACCTATACAACTGCCCTATAATAAATCTGTACCAGAACTGAACATGTATCAACAAAAATAGAACAAGCACACGACCTGTAGTGCTACAACATGCATATGTACACACCCTATATGTTATGCAGCCCACATATGTACGCGACCAAACTGTTATGCAGCTTGCGTATGCCTTCTGAAAACTATGGTTTTCTTTCTCTTGAAAACTTATGACCCTCTGTAACTTCTTTCACATAGATCTGTAACCTGTCACTGTATTTAGACTGTAACTGTATCCTGTACATGCATCCTCATACGTGTTGTTTTTCTTCATATGAGATATGATTGATATATTATTACAATGATGAGTGTTCCATATATAGGGAACACATCATGACCATCCATGAAAGGATGCGTCCCTTGAATAATAAATAAATATTTATTATTATCATTTACTTTATTATATATGATATTTAATAATTAATAATCATATTATTAATTATTTTTCGAAGAGAATTTATTTCGATGTTGTCCAAACATCAACACTCCCTCTCAACGAGGAAGACATTCTGCATCATGTCAAGCTTGTCTCTGCAGTATAAAAACTTCACCTTAGACTCATGACACTTGTCTGTCAGTCTTGCGAGACTTCTCTCTCCCACCTGAACTGAGGAGAAATTCCTTATGCGACTCTCCTTTTTTGAGCCAATTGACTCTCTCTGAGATCAGGCTCACTCTGGGTCCACATATAATAGCATATATCATCTTGAGTCTTTGCCATTCCTTTTCAAATCACCATGACTAAGACAAATACCACACCAGGATACTTCACCACAAGTACACACTTGTGAGTGAATGTTAGCCTGATGCTAACTGACACGTGAAAAAAACACTTCAAGCACCTCGAGTACATATTAATCCTTGTCATGATCAAGGAAGGACTACGTCTGGGCCCATTTATCACAAGTGAACCTTTATGATAAAAGTATCCTATCTCCCTTGGTCTGCATCCCAATCTAGGAGAAGTTCTGCCTGATGCTGAAAAATAAACACTCCCTCTTAGCTAGAGAGGTATTTTTCCATAGTAGTACACAACTATTGTTTAGAGACACACAGTCTCTGCCAGTGGTACACAACCACCATAGTATCAAAAGGTTTGTCACACATGGCACTCCCATGTGGACTTCTAGAGGCTACTCCCTCTAGGAACACTTAAGGTCAACTCCCCATAGTGTGTGACGTCAAGGGTAAAATCCCTTGACATGTCCTCATGTTCTCTCCACATGGGACGTTGGGATATAATCCCAAATGCACTTATCCCTTCTTGAATAAGTGTCCTCACAGATCAACTCAAATCAATTCATAGAGGAGTGTGATCTGGATAAAGTTTGTCACACATGGCACTCCCATGTGGACTTCTAGAGGCTACACCCTCTAGAAACACTAAGGTCAACTCCCATAGTGTGTGATGTCAAGGGTCAACTCCCTTGACATGTCCTCATGTGCTCTCCACAAGGGACGTTGGGCTATAAGCCCAAACACACTTATCCCTTCTTGGATAAGTGTCATAACAGATCAACTCAACCCAGTCACAAAGGAGTGTGATTTGGAGAATGTCTCAGGAAGCTGCAAACATAAACACTCCCTCTCAGTGAGGAAGGCATTCTCTGCCACACCAAGTTTGTCACAAAAGTACTTGAACTTCGTCCTAGTTTGGTAAGAATATCAACAACCTGCTCATTTGTAGGAAGGTACAACACCGGTACTTCCTTTCTCTGCACCATATATCAGATGTAATGGTACTTGATCTCAATGTGGTTCGATTTGTCATGAAACACTGGATTATCTGATATCTTCACACAACTTTGGTTACCATAATGAAACATGGTGGAATCCAACACATGTTTGGATAAATATGCAAGGATCTTGCGAAACTACACTACTTCACAGATTGACATACATAATGCAATGTACTCTACTTCTGTTGTGATCAAAGCCACATAAATCTGTTTCCTGCTACACCAGGAAACCATGGAAGATCCCAAAGTGAAGCAACAACTGAAGGTGCTCTTTCTGTCCACTGCGCTCCCTGCCCAATCAGAGTCAATATATTCCGGCCATATCATATCAATACTGGAAGTATATCTCAGACCATGTCCAAATGTGCCTCACAAGTATCTCAACACATGCTTCGCAACAATCCAGTGTGTCTATCTCGACTGACTCATAAACTGGCTAAGTGCACTCACTGCATAGAAAATATTTGGTTTGGTGTTAACTGGATACATCAATTATCTAATCAGTTGTCTATACAGATTCAGATCAATTTCATCAGAATCAGAAGAAGATGTTGCCGTCCTAACACACACTTGCAAACGTGAGAAAATTCCATCTCACTTAGTGTGTCCTTGGAGGCACAATGCCTAGGTTCACAGTCCACACTGTCACCTTGACTGGAACCTCTTCCTTCTAGGCTCACTCCTAGGGAAGCCAAGGGGGGTAGACCCTAGTTACTAGATGTGATTTAACATTGAAGTTCTAGGAGTTGATTTTAATTTGTTAAAAGGTTAAGGGGAAAACTAGCCTAAGATGCTAAGGCAACAAATGCAAAGTGCAAGTTTATCTAAATAACAAGCAACCCCTTTTCCTAAGTCAACTATGACTAGTGCTTAAGGTTGGGCAAGGGATCAACTAAGTTTGAGGGTGGTTCAATTACAAAATATTACAATTAAAGTTAGTTGAAACTATCCCACAAACTCAAAATTACAACTACTTATACAATGAAATACAAATATTACAAAGATACTAGATGATACAAAAGATACAAATTAACAAAATATACAAATAAGCCAAATTGTGCAAGCTTAGGAAATATTCAAACTTTGATCAATCACACAAGCCAAGCATGCCCCAATAGCACTTACTCTATTGGACTGCTTTTCACCGGCAACCACTAAAGCACTCAAGACTCAAGAAGGCGATGCCTCCCCAAGTGGGATACCCAACTCCTTCTTGAATCACACCACAAGAGCAAATAAACCAAGATGTAATAATTTGTTAACTTAAATGCTCATAAAGACATAAACATTTAAAGACATAAACCATGGAATTGCAATAAGAATTATAAACATGAAATCATTAACAATGTGTGTTCCTAAACTTTCATCTAAGATCCCCAACACACATGGATTTTCTATGCAACTAGGTGGTTAAGAGTTTCTTAAAGATTAAGTTAAATTTATCTTTCCCTCCCCCTAGCTATGTTTGGAGCCTTAAGCTTCCTCCTCCCTTGGCCAAATAACTGCTGGGTGCTCAAGATAGTAAGGCAACAAGGCCCACCCTAGCTTCCACGGTCAGCCCTGACAGTAAGAGTACTTCCCGGAGAGGACACCCACCTGGAGCGCCACGGGACGGTCCTCCGCCACTACCCTCCGTTGTTTTCCTCAAACGCGTTTTAGATGGTGGAGATGGCTGAATAAGACTATCCTAATTTGTCTAAAAAGTTGTTATGACTCACGGGTGAGTCTTTAGGTGTGTTTGGAGTGTTTTAGGAGCCCGAAAATTGTGTTTTAAGCCCAAAACCGAAACTGAAATTGCTTGAAAATGAAATGCTAGTAATGTAAAGATTCAACCCATAAACTAAAAATAACATGAATGTAAAGCTCATAAATTAAAGACCATTAACATAGCATCCCATTCATCATCAAGACATAATATTTTGCGAAAAGGAAAGGGCAAGAACAACTTGCCGAATGATCACAAGAATAAAACTTTAAGATTTTATCATTCATCCACATGTGTTATAACCCATTGAACAAGATATGCTTGAAATAAATACTTGGCAA
>ML816805.1:8186-25902 GCA_009831015.1 Picea engelmannii
GCTGCCCCCGAACCCCTGCGCAGGGGGCTCTACCCCCCTCTAACCCCCCTGCGCGTCCAGCACAGATGCTCAGACACTACTACTCGTGCAAAGAATATAACACATACCCAACATAGGTATCATCAATAATTGAGCGATGGAATTGGATATTCCTATGGTGGATATCTCATGAGTTTCAAGATACAATTTTACGATTTTTGGTCAAACCATTGAGAAATAAAGTTTCATTTTGAAATCTAATTGGACATTCATATGCTTGGATTAAGGTGTCCAAAGTTCCCTTAACATTCTACTTACTTTGACAACCTCTTCCTAATTATAAGACATAAGTTAGGTATGAAATATTTGTTACCTCTTTATTCCCTTTTATTTTAATGGTATCCATATTTTGTATTGATCAAATGAGGAATTACCTTAGAACTGATGCCATTAGACACAGACTCAATCCTAAGGCCAACTAAGGAGAAAAAACAACACATGCTAATTAATCTAGGAGTCAAGCATTGAAAAAAACCTTATCACAAAGAAGCACTAGTTGGTGATGGAATCCAACATTTCAGGATCGATGCGCGAAGGGGATGAGTTTCAGCGTATGGGAAAGTTACGTTTACAACCTTCTTTAAAAAATAATTCCCTAGTGCAAGTTACCTCATTGAGAAGTGGGAAACCATCTAAGGAGTCTGAGTGAGTCTAACCAACATCGATCCCAAGTACAACACCACCTTCCTTGTGTTGTCACCTTGGGTAGGAAGTCTAAAAGATTATGGCCTCTATGATACCACCTACTATACCAAATCATAGGAGGGACAATCAACAGTCGAAACCAACACCAACAAAGCAGGGTTTATTACTTTGTTGGCCCCAATGAGACCTCATGCTTGACCCTTGTGTTAGAAGGGATTCCCAAATTCAATGATATAGCAACTAGATTTCACTCCCTAACTCAAATCTTTATGTTTGTTTAGCATCTTTGGAAATTTATTCTAACAATCCTATTCCAAATCTCTACACCTAAGCTAAGATGGGTTTGAAGAGCCCTAGAAATGTTTCTAGATAAATTTTAATTAGCGATTGATTTTAGGTTGTTGTTACTCAAAGGAGTCGTCATGAAATTGATGGTGTTTTGACTTGACTCTTTAAACCATGCAAGAGGAAAATGAAATGCAAGAATTTCAACTTTGAAGAAAAATATCTATGGGAAGGAGAAAGAGGTTTTACGCAAATAAATTATTTATTGATAGATTACTATGAGTGCACTACTAATGACAAAATGTATGAGCTAATTATCCAGCTAAATGGAAGCAAAATGACCCAAATTTTAAAAATACCATGCAAATGCCATAGGTCACTTAGTACACCTATACAACATTGAATCAAATGACATCATTTCTAACATAGTAAAATTTTATGATTATAGAGACCATCATACACATCTTAAATACTCATAAGGATCACGAGGGATTCACCTTGTTGACCAATATCTTATCATGTTCATTCATAAAGGGGTTTTTTTAATTATGAACCCACATGTTGTGAATAAATGTGTTTGCGTCAAACATAGAAAAGGACAATGTAATAAAGAAAAAATGATACAAATCCTTGTTTCAAAAGAGGAATGTCACATAATGATTTCAAATTTTTATGTTCTCTAGAAAGTCTTAACCTTGCCAAGACATAAGAGGTGTAAACATGGTGATCTTAGTACCCAATAAATCTATGTTCCTACAAAACAAAGGTTAACAAATTTACTTCAGTAGGGAAGGGATAGTAACAATAATTACCATGAGAGCACAACATTCAAGAAAAGATGAAAGAGAGAGGAGACAAGAGGTGAGAGGATACCACACTAGCATTTAACTAGTAAAGGAAATAGAGGTGAGAGGAAACAACTATTATGAGGGAGGGTGAAATTTGGAAATGATATGATATCCTACAACTAGTGAGGGAATTAAAGGTTGAATTATCATGAGGTGACATGAATGAAGACATGAAGTGATGATTTTAAAAGGAACCATCAAAGGCATTGATGATGGTGAGGTGATATTATCAATATTTTGGAAAGGAACCATTGAATGCACTAATAGTAATTGTAAGGTGACATTATTGAGGGCATGTGCCATTGATTCTAGAAAGGCACTGTTGAAGGCATGAGGTGAATATGTTAGCATGGGTATGGAAAAGGAACATAATGAAACAACGTTAATTAAGAACTATAGAAGGTAGGAGGAGAGAGTTGAGAGGAAGGAAATTTCATGGAAAGGAAGGTGACCTTATAGCTATAGGATATAGGATGCAACCGCCAAAGATAACCTCTTAGGGAAGATAGCAAGGGAGTGGTGACTAGTCTCAACTAAGGAATGTCATCTTGAATTCATCCCTACTCAAGACAATTAACTAAAGGGAGACAATCAAATATGAACGGATCGAGGAAATAGGTGGTCAATAAGAGAAAATAAAAGACAAGGAAGAGAGGAAAACCTTTCCCTGGGCATCTTAAGGATAAGGTAAATAAGAGACATGAATAATAAAGGTGTGATAGACTATGATTAGGGGACTAGAAAAATTGAAGGTGGGGAGAAAACAAGGAGAGTAGGTGTTACCCTAAGAATATCAAGGTGATAATGGAGGATAAAGAGATGGGTAAGACTACCCAGAAAGAACCATCAAATGGACAGGTAGTAGGATGGAGTTCCCTACAAATAAGGATAGGAATTCCAGCCTAAGATATCTTGGATGAAAAAGAGAAAGAAGGGGTAGATTCCATGGGTGAAGGAGGAATGATATATTGTAAAGAAAGAGGTTCCAACATAGGAAAAATACAAGGAAGAATGTCACTTGGTCATTGAGGGATTGTGTGAGGAGGAGGAGGCATTGATGTAATATTGGTAACTAAATAAAGACCACCCATTGTAGTCAAAGTGTGCTAGAAAGGGCGCATTATATAAGTTTTTAGAGGTCATGTTAATACTACCTATGAAATAGGATGAAGTCTTGATGGGATCAAGAGGCACATCATCCCACTATTGGGTTGGAGAAATACTCCAAATGTATCTAATTTAGACTTAGATTTGGGTTGAGAAGGAAAAGTGTTAAGTTGAGAACACACATTTTGTTTCATAGAAGTATCTTGTTGATATGAAATATCTTGTATTAGGGAAGTGCCATGTCAAGAGGTATAATCTTGTTTTGGGATTTTATATGGTCAGATGAAAGATGTACTAATATGGATTATATATGGTCAGGTACTAACATGCTATGTATCAGATGCACGATATAGAAATGATGGAGGAACTAGTGAGGGAAATGGATCCACTTGCTAAGAGTGGTATGCAAGGTGGGAATAATGATGGAGTATCCAACAAAGGAATGATAGGTGACTAAATATATAAATAAAGAAGAATTAAGAAATAAAACTTAATAACTAAATGGAAAGGATATGAGGGTCATGAGAAATGAAAATATGCAAGACCACAAGGACATGACAATAATCAAGGTGAGGTAGAAACAACAAGGGCACATGAAAGGTGACTTTAAGTGATGATGTCAATAATATAGGGAGGACAAGAGGGAGGGAATGAACACATATAAAGGGAGGCTGGAGTAAACTCTAGGGATAAAGGGAGGATGGAATGTTGTAGCTTTCCTTTGTTCCAAGGGAAAAACTCTCTATGGCCAAGGGTAAACCACAAAAGATAGGTATGACTGCAGAAATCAACTCAATTCCAACATATGATAAATAAAATAATGTGCAATATAAGAAAGAGGCCTACCTCGATCCAAGGTTTGATGATGTTCCACCATTGAGCACTTTGACCCAAAGCTTTATACCTGCAAGAAGTTCTCAACAAACAAGCAGAGCAAGTATACAGTGATAATATAAAAGGAGTTAGCACATCAGATAGCATAATCCATTAATAAACATTACAAACACACCCATGGATAATAATCATATATTTGCAAGATATCAACAACACGTGAAATGATTATTTCTATTAATAATTGATCAACATAAGTGACAACGATACATAATTCTGTGTCGGCACGGTTCGAAACCAAGAAACCAAGTTCCTTCCAACTAGGTCTCCACCACTTCAATCCTCCACCAAAGGCAAGATCATAGGAAAGAGGCAATGAGGTCCTCTCAACAATAGGGAAAGAGCTTGGGGGTTGAAAACTGTGTTCAAACTTGAGGGACAGAGGGATGCAAACTTAATATGAAGTAATTTCTCCAGAGTAACTTTGCTCTCAAATTTGAATGTTTTCTCCTTCTTTTCCATAGGTCGAAATTGTTCTCTTATAGCCTTCAGGATGCAACTGAAGGGTCGAGTCAGAACATTTACAATATATGGAAGGCCAAGGATCAGAGATATCCTATCGTGACATGGAAACCCGACCTCATTTTGTATTTTCTAGAAAAAATTCCTATGTACGCGGGCTACAGTGGATCAAAAAGTGTATATGCATCTTGCATAGAACATTGGGAGCGTATATGTGGAAAAATGTATATTTTTAGCTCTGGATTCATCAAAAGGGGATGATAAGTCTGCATAGGGAAATGGAAAAAGGCCCTCTGTGCAAGATAGTAATGGTGAGCAAAATCTTGCTATAACATCCTTCTAGCTCGAACAAGAGGTAAACCAATAGGGTATGAGGTTGGAATAAACCCCAAAAATATAGAACCTTCGATATGAAACAAATGAATTAGTAAAATAGGTACCTCCTATAGGTTGGTTGCTTGGTACATATTGTAAGTGTTTTCCTTTACAACTTTAATTAGTGTGTGCCCTTACTTGAACATGTATCAACATACCAAGAATATCCCAAAGGATCGTAATGGATAAGGGTTCTAGATAATGGACTAAGCCTTAACACAGTCATACAAACAAACAAATGATAAGATTTTGCACATTCATGTAGACAATTTCATTCACATGTTTCATCAAACAGTTTAGATGCAACCTTATTTAATCAACTTGACGCTGGAAACAAATATAAAATTTAAACACAAATATATAAATTTATTTTCATAACGGAGAATGTGTATTTCCAAGCGTACACCACTTTCTAACATGAATATAAACCATCTTTCAAACAAATATTCCTAAGGATTTTGTGTGAATCTAGGAATTTTCATTGAGACATTTACTCAAATAGCTTGGATGCAATCTAAAATACCAACTCAGACTTGTAAAGATCATAACCCAGATTTAGGAAGTGTGTTTCATTGTCATGTATCTTGGTCTCTAAGTATAAAATGCATTCATAGGGTTGAGTTCCACCATGCCAAAATTTCTCCCACACTCCCAAAACTTAAACCTCTAAACATTAATATCGGTATGTGTCAAGGGGTGATGTTGGTAAGCGATTTTAGAAAAGAAGGTGGGAGATCAATTACTGATTTTTGCATCATTGCTCGTGTCCTCTATCTCCAGGGTCTCCTCTTTCGCTCACACTGTGGGCTAGCTAGGTTATCCGGCTCTGTCGCTCGCATTGTAGGCTAGCTAGTGTATCATCTGTCACTCACACTGTCCTCTACTGTATCCTATGTCGCTAGGGTCTCCTCTTATGCTCGCATTGTGGGATAGCTAGGGTATTTGGATCTGTCTCTCACACTATAGGGTAGCTAGTGTATCCTCTTTCTCTCACACTATCCTCTAATGTATCCTCTGTCACTAGGGTCTCCTCTTACGCTCGCACTGTGGGCTAGCTAGGGTATCTCGCACCTCTGTCACTCACACTGTAGGCTAGCAGGTTTGGTTTCGTTCAAGTTTTGTTATATTTTGTTATTTCATATTAAACAATATAATATATATTATATTAACTATAACAAAATATAATATAAATATAAAAATTATAAATATAAATATAATTAATATAAATTATATGTAGGTTGGGGTTTAGGCATTATATGGGTTATATGGGTTAGGGATTATCATTGAGGTTAAGGATTAGATGGTTTAGAGGTTATAAGGGATGATGGTTAGGGGTCATAAGGGATTTATATAAGTGGTATAGGTTAGGAGTGATACAAGTTAAATTTTTAAGGTATTAGGAGTTATAACATAAGATTTAGATGGGTTATTTGTTAAGGGTTATAGGAGTTAAGTATAAGGGGTTATGAGGGTTAATGGTTCGGTGTTATAGGTTATAGGTTAGATTTTATAAGGGATATATGGCTTGGGAATCATAGTTATTAGTGGTTTTAGGGTAATTTTCTATAATGGTTAGGAATTATACATGTTAAATGTTATATTCCTTAGGGGGGTTTATGGGTTATAGGAATTATTGGGGTTACAAATTTTGCATTATATAATTTTGAGGTTAAGGGTTATTACAACCAAGGGTTTAGAAATTATAAGTGTTAGCACTAGGAATCACCCTCATATTGCAGAGAGGATAAAATCGGTACCCATCAGGTTATATGTAAATGTAAATGAGTGTTTAATGGTCAAATGGATAAGACTCGGGATAATAAAGTTCTAACTCAGAAATCTGGGATAACATGCAAAATAAATTGAGGTCTTGATCAACTTCAGCCAGTGAATGTGAGTAAAGATGAATAGAAGGAAGACTTTGGTGAGGAAAATGTAGAGGTATGCTATTAACATCAAGTCTTCAAGCAACATAAGGAATAAAAACTCAAACACAATATCTTCTTGAATTCAAAGTTTAAAGAACATTGAAGAACATCATAACAATACTATAATCAAACATTCATCATAATACAACTACAACAATCTCATGTGAATAATTCAATCATGAACACTTTAGTATACGAGGAAATAAGATGGAATAAGAGAAATTGACTTATATTAATAAAAAATTCTCAAGTCAAGTACATAACCAGAGAACATGTATGCTTCATCAAAATATTACAATAATGGAGCCTAGTTCAACCATTCGAACCCACTATATCATTTGGAATATCTATTTATAGAAAAAAGGGGAAGGCACCAACTAGAGGTGCGAGTTGGCCTTCCTCCCATAGGATTATCGAAATTAGTTATTCAATCTAACAACTGTGCTAACAACTATGCTATAAAAAAGGAAACATGTTGGCAACCAACCCAACAAACTTTTAACTAACATTGTCTTCATTGAAGCGCATCTCTTTCCATGCCAAATGTCCTGCAGAGGTTGTATGTTGTCATCATGTTGCCACCTATGATATTATACCTTCTCCACATCATCAGCCACCCACCAGAGTGATAAAATCAAACCCCTTGATTCCAAGTACCAGTTGGTAGCGTCATTTAGTAGCGCACTGGGTAGCGAGTTTTTGTAGTGCCCTTGCAAAATAATCTGCATGTTTCATAGCATAGATCCAAAACAGGCCTGTAGAATTGGTAGCGTCGAGCTTGTATATCTCTTTGTGTAATTTGGTAGCATCGAGCTTGCATATCTCTGCGGAATTAGCAGTGCCTCACTGAACTAGTCCTGCAGAATGGGTAGCGCCCATCATCAAAACAAATTTGGTAGCACCACTGTAATATATCCCTGCGAATTTGGTAGCGCCATTGTTACACATCTTAGGATATTTGGCATCATTCTTGTGGAATTCGCAACACCATCGTTAAGTTCAGTCTTAGGAGATTTGGTAGCAACGTAGGTAGAAAAATGGCAGGACATGCTAAAATAAACGATTTCGCAATGCCATAGCGCTACAAAATGTCTGCGCTCTTTCTATATGAGGAGACTAATATTTTGAAAAGAAAAAAATCTTGAGATGATAGGTTAGGAGCCTGTAAATGCATGTATAAGTGGAAAAAATAATACATACTTGATCACTTACTCTTGCAAAAATATATCACTCACAAAAATGAAGCTTATACCCCCCAACTATTTCATCAACCTAGCACTCCTTCTTGTGGAAGGAGGACTTCCTTCTAGCACAACAACATGCTTTGATTTTGTAGTGACGAGATTCTTAACTACAGGTGTGTTTTTCTTCACTAGTGGTTCCTCTTTTTCAATGGCATATCACATAGAATATGAGAGAATGAAAAGTTTATGAGTATTCAATTGATCTCTTTGGTAGATAGGTTTTCCATTCTAAAGAATTAGACAAATAATTCAGAAATGAAATCAACAAGATCGAGAGAAAGAAAGATCAAATAAAAGATATTCCAATCATTACCCAAGTATGTTTATGTTTCCAAGGTTATAAATAAACTTGACAATCTCTGGTGTTATAGTTTCAGATTCATGGAATGCTAAAATATAAAGTGTAAGGCCCAATAGATTGAGGAATTACAACCACAAGAAATTTACATCTTGAAACTTATTATCATGGCTAAGACAAAACAGATGTTAAAAACTCAAAATTTAGAATCTTAAAAGTTGCATTGACATTTACTACCAAGGTATTTACAACCCCCAAGAATTTGAATGATTTCAACATGACAAGGTAATAAGATAGTCAGTGTAACGAGGTAATCATAATTTGAATGATTGACAAAAAATCATGTTGGATGAAAGTAATCAAAGAAAATAGTCAGTGTGTCAAAAACCATTTGGATAACTCCAAAACCATGATAAAATGATCATCCAAAGAAATTAGATGGAGTTGGAATGGGCTTAATTTCATATGGGCAGAAAATTAATACTCAAAATTTTAATTCACTGTGTATGGGACATCAAGATCATAATTCTAAAGAAATTCAATTAAGAAAAATATTTGAATTAGAATCGTGTAGATATATAAAGATGGAACACATTTGAGTTGTTATTTTCACCAAAAGAGGGACTGAATAGAATTCTTTATTTAAAATCTTCCACTTGCAAGATGATAACGCTTGAAAATATTTGACATGGTGAAGAATGAATGGAATCAGTGATATTGAAAACTACCCCAACAAGTAGAAAGTTTTAAGAATGAGACAACAATTTTTCCCATCTCAAACATTTAATTTTAATTTAAATATCCATTAAAAGGAAAAAATTAGCGTGCAAGCCTTCTATTTCTTTCCACATCTACTGAAAAATCCATTTATTGTTCAAGCAACAATGATAAAAAAGAAAAGGCAAATAGAAAACTAGTTAAAAACTAGAAAACAAAGCTAATGTTGTGGAAAGAAAATACACTAGCTTATTCTACCCTACTCCTATCATACGCTACAATGGATAAAAAATAATGAACTATGTAAATTCATAATTCCAATGTAGCCATCCATATAATCCCAAGCCTGAAAATACAAGTTCATTATAAAAACAAATAGTAGCAGAACTTGGAATAAAAATAGATTAAAAGTATGAAAAATTAAAACATAAAAACTCTATCCACCATATTAAATATGTCATAGTGATAATTCATGGGAAATCTATCAGAGTAAGATCCCTTCAACCATGATTCAATTCTATCATAAAATCTACCATGACTAACATAGAATTGATGGAGGGAGTTCATGGGAAAGTAACATAGAAAATGAGAACTATGTATAAAATATGTATGAAGTGTACTTGGTGAGAGAGTCTTTGTGATAATAAACTTGTTAATCCCTAAATACAAACCAAAATAATGAGGGCTTGTCATAACCATCAGTGTAGATCGAAGTGCCTCATTGTCTTGGCAAACCTCCATGGACTCATACTTCAAGAAACCAACAACTTGAGCTAAATTAGTGGAATGAAATGATATACATGGACTAGCACCCAGCATGGTATAAGGAAAATATTTAAGACAATGTTGGAATCCACTAACATCAACAATCTCAACTAAAGGGATACTTGAACAAGAATACTCTTTGTTGATAAAAAATGAAGATGAAAGAGAATGAGACATCATTTGATATACATCTGCTACAAAATTTCCTTCATTCCATGAAAAAGGTTGATAAGGCATATTTGTACAAAGTTCATGGGAAGAGGCCTTATCCTCTCTATCTTCCATATGCACATTACCACCATTAAGTAATTCAAAAGGGGTTGGACCCATTGAGTTTATTTGAATAGAACAATGGGTGGATTCTTGCAATATCAAACCATTGAAGAGATCGGGATACAAAAAGTAGCAAGTAGAAGAATTAATAGAATGCAAAGCCTCTCTTGAACAAAAAATGTTTTCAAAAAGTGACTCTTCGAATAGTAGTTCCTCCTCCTTAAGAACATTGGTGATTGATTGTGAATCAACAGGCTCCACATTAGGAATGGTTTCACAATCAACACGTTCTCCCTCAACATGGTTTTTCTCTTTCAAGAAAAAAGTGGATTGTTTTCATAAAAGTGTTATGTCTTGTGTGTTTATTTCTCCTTGAGTAAAAAGATCATCATTGTTGTCTTTATCCTGCATAATATGAGAATCTGAAATATCTTTCAAAACATGCTCATGGTTAGAAGAGAGGAGCAAATAAAAATGATTCTTAGAACAAGAAGTTTCACTAAATAATCCAACAACAATAAGAAAACATGCTTGATCTATCTTGGTTGAAATAGGAGAGTTTATGATAGAATAACAATTCAAATAAAAAGGAACTAATTCCAAATTATCTAGGGGTGAGGAAGGATTCATGTCATGAGTGTCCATATTTTCTTCATTAACAAAATGATCATAAATCATGTCTTTCTCCATAACTTCCTTCTCCATTTATTGTGATTATAAAGATGAGGTAGGATAATGATAACCTGGCATAACCATCGGTGTGACCCGAAGTGTCCCATTATCAGCAGAAAAACCCTCCTCTTGGTTAGTTACAAAAATATTTGAACTCAAATTTTCTACACAAGAGATCTATTTTTTGTCATAAGGAAGGAAAGTGGGGATGAAATGGTGAGAGGATATATATTCTTCTCCCAAAAAATATTTTTCTCTCTGATCTATATCCCCCATAGTAAAGAAAGATCCAGACATATGGAGTCCAACTAAACTATTAATATTTTCAACATTTTCATGTGAATCCAAATCATCATGTAAAGAAACATTAATACATGATTTAGATTATTCATCATCTCTATAATATGTTTCATTGGTAAGAGAAAATAAATAGAGAGTCAAATCATTGACAGAGGGCCTATCATCCAAAGGAAATCTATAGAAAATATGCATAAATCTAGTAAGAAAATATTCAAGAGATTCATCTTTGTCATTCCTAAGCTCTGATATCTTTGCACACAATTCATCATAATCATAATTCTCAAAATCATGCCAAAATTGATGCACAAACTGCTCCCATGTGTGGATAGAGGCAATCGACAAAGTCTTGCACCAACCATTGACTTGGCTTGTGAAAGTGAGAGTGAATATACTACAAATGACACTTTCATTAGTAATATTTTGAGAACAACAAAGTTTCCATAATTCTAAAGCATTATCAATTGTATAGGTTTCACCCTCTCCATCAAATTTAAATTGCGACAAAAAATGTAAAATCTTTTTATGAGGTTTGAGAGATACAATCCCAGAAAAACACCTCCATAAAGGGGTATGGGATGGAGAAATTAGTCATTTGGCCCTCCTTCTAGTGCCATTTCTATTGAAAAGTAAAAATGGCTTGTCAATAAGGTAAGGGAGAACACCCGATGGCAGGTCCCAATTAGACCTACTCTCGTTTGGTGTAGCATTTTCGACCAATATGTGGCCTGATTTCAACTAGGAATTAAAAGAATAAAAATGGAAAATACAATGAACTATTCCCCAAAGAGTTATAATTAATTCTAAATCCAATATAAAATGAAATCAAACTATTCTAACCTAACTACTTATAACATATCATGCGCAAGAGATCATAAATGAGTACAACGTAAAATGATATTTTTGATAGTAGAAATAGTTCACAGAGGACAAGAATATATAAAAACAATAATATTTCAGATATCATCTCAAATAGTTTCAAAGGATACTTCTAACATCATCCCTATACTCAATATAAATCACAACAACATAAGCATTCTAAATACTAAACACATAAATAAGTCATATGATCAATACTCAGAAAAACTAAAATGACAAACAAATTTGTGGATTAGTCCCAAATACATTTTCTAATAGTGATGACTTCAAAAATTCCTTATGCTCTTCATATATTAAAAAATAATATTATCAATAGTTTACGCGATGGGAAAAATCCCCTTTCTACATTCAACGAGTTCTCTTTTATAATATAAGAGAGGCTCCTCATTTTTTTTGTGACTGTTCACTTCATTTCCTTTTGTTTTGTCACTATACAACTTTGAATTTGTTTTTTTTTTTTTTTTCATAAATGAACATGTGAGTGTTATAAACAAAAGCTGAAGAGGCTCTTGAGTGCTTATTCTCGGCCTAAGGAAATTCATAAATGATATTCATTTAAAATCTTATTATCTTTGCTTGTTCTTGTATTCTTTTGTTCTTATAAATTTTTCTAGGTGTTTCTGGTGTTATTATGTTGATTAATATCATCCCATATTATTCTTCTCTATATTGTCCTTCCAGTGTGCTCTTGCAGGCCTGATTTTGAGTCATGTATCTCCAAATGCGATTGCTTGAACATTGCACAACCCATTTCCTGATTAAATTCAGGCCTATTCTCTTTTCTACATTTTTTGAGAATTTTTTCCCTCAATATGTCAATACTTGTTGTACCATCGTATTATTCTTTCTTCTAGATTTCCGGTGAGCTATCCTGGGCCCAATTTTGTTTCCTAAGATTCAGATATGGTCATCTAAAGTTTGCACAATCAATTCCCCTCCCCAAATTCATGACCTTCTATTTTTCACATTTTCTAAGATATTTCATCACTTGTTTGTCTCAAAGTCCTCTCTCAATGCGTTCTTCGTCTCAATACCTTTCCAACAAGGTGTCCTAGGCTCGATTCTGACATGTGTAGCTCAAGATATGTACGTTTGAAATTCAGTGCTTAACAACTCTTGATATTCCTGTGGGTGAATCTGGGTTGTCAATATTCAAACTGAAAGTATTGTACCACATGAATGAGGAAAATCAATACTGAATGGTTAATGTATTTTTATCCCCCTTACTTTATTTGAATAAGAACCCACAGGCACCATAGGACCTAGGGATCATGTTGTAATTTTGGCCAAATACCGTAGTGAAAATAAGAAAATAAAATAAAAAGAAATGAAATAAGAAAATAATAAACTAATTGACCTACGTGAAATCAAAATTAATAAACAAAAATTAATAAAATTACCCCCAAACTACATGAAAATAAAAATTGATGAAAATCAATATAAAAACAATAAAATATTCCCCACCACCCACATGAAATCATTAATTAAAATAATAAAAAATTATGGCACAAGGCTTCCCTTACCACTCTGATGGTTTACCATCGGAGTCTGATGGCCAAAGATGAGATTTAAGGAGTGTAGCTCACTCTAATGGTTTACGACTCCAATGTATTACCATCAGAGTCCAATGAACAGAAGGTAAATGGGAGAGTTGACTCCGATGGATGTTAAAAGTATGATAGAACATGGTCGAGACATATGGGGTCTTCATTGCCTTCATAAATGGGGATATCATTGAGGCCCATTGTGGATTTCTTGGGGATTTTCAATACTGGAACTATTGAACTATTTGAATTCGATTGGGAAGTTGATATGGTCTTACTTTGTGGAGTCAAAATCTGAGTGTTCGACTCTACTAATACAATATGTCGTTGCTCTTCAGTCTGGGTGTATTCTATCTCTAATTGAGTTTTCTTTGCGCTTGGGATTATATCATTTTTCTGATTTTTTTTTCTATATATTATACAAATCGTCCTCTCAAGGGTTGCGTCAATTTTTTTTTACTATCTTTTGATTTAGAATCTTCAAGAAGTAGATTCAACAGGGGATAAATGTGTGAGATATCTTATATGGAGTAATATATCCTCCGATTGACTTTGAATATTATCTTGTGCTTCGATTAGAAGTGTGTCTCTTATCTGATCGTCATTATTGGTTTGACACCACACCTTTGGAGATTGAGTATCCACAAGAAGTCTTTGACAGAGGAAGTGTTCAATGCATGGGATATAATTTCTTGTGGGAGAAGGTTGAATCATGGGTCTCGAATCATCAATCTCCGTACTATTGACTTTGTCAGTTGCTTGTTGGGTGCCACCGATTTCTATACTCACTTGCAAGCTTTTATTCCCCCCAGGATCCATCAGGGTGCTCTTGAGGGTTTCTCCAGCGAAATGACGCACCTAGGTAGGTTTCCTATGTGAACTTATGGGATCCCTTTCGTTTCGTAACTCTTCTTGCCTCTTTTTCCTTTTTTCCTGCTCCAATATTTTGATATTAGTTGATGGTTTATAGGTCTGTGTTTGGCGTGCATGCTTCTCACTTGTTTTAGTTATCTTCCTCCCAAATTCAGACATTTTCAACTTTGGTGCAATCGAATCGAATTATATCATCTCATGGATTGTCAAACCCCCATTGTCGACCTGAATTACTCGAGTTTGGGAATTTTTCTCATTCTTATTGTTTTTATTTCTTCAAAAGATAATCGCATGCTTCTCTTGTGTATTTGCAATTATCTTCAAGGAATTCTTCCCACTCTTCTTGATTTTATTTCCAATTTGAATTTGGAGGATTGACCAAAAGGGGCCAGTATTCGATAATGTCTTTGACTCCCTTGTCTCATAGGAATTTATGAAGTAAGGATGGGATGGTGTAAAGGAAATCATTGTGAAAGTCAGTATGGATTTTTTTTTTTATAGTTTCGATCGACTCTTTGTCTTCAATCACCTGTTATTCAATACAATCATGTATGATTCTTTCAAACCACTCGTTTAGATATGTTATTTCTCCATTTATTATTTTTTTCATCAATTCTTCATCTGGAGTGAGTTTTCACATTGGTTGATTAATTAATATATTCGAACAGTGCCTCTGGAATAGCTTCCAAGAATCATTCGCATGTTTTTGAAAAGAATTGAGTACATGCTTCCACTAGCGTCATTCGGTTCCTCCTTGTGTAATTTTTGATCTAATTATTAATTTTTCACTCCCACCATTCATGTATGTCTTCCAAGGTTAACATATATGTGCCTTTTACTTTATATATACCCAAGTTCAAAACTACCAACAATGAAACCAATGTTGTAGTCCGAGGAAAAGTATGAGAGGTTACCAATAGTTCCTTACACAGAGCAACATATGTTACAACATTATATATAAGAACACATAGAGACACATGGAATCATACACAAGTAATGGGAGAACCATCAAATCCACTTTATTATATGGGTAAAACAACCTTGTTCTCTCTATCACATAGTATCTCTCTCTCTCTCTCACACACATATCATAAAGTTACTTGTTAGTTACAATTCTTAACTACCTGGTCGGTTGAATCTAACTTATGTTTGACCGAATCCTCTATCTGACTTCTGTAGTTGACTTGTATGGTAGAATGACGGGTCTAGTCGATAGATTCGACTAGACCCTACAATGATACTCACACTCTGATGGAAGCTAGGCTTATGATGCACTAAGGCTTTAAGTCTTAAATATTATTAAAATAATGTGTCTGCATTCTTGAACCCTTCAAGGTAAAAATTCCAATGGGTAATCTGATGAGGTCCTCGATGAGGTATTTCGATGGGATTTCTAAAGTAAGGAAATGTTAAATAAATAGTGCAAAGTATCCAAGGGTATTCGATAAAGGAAGAGGGGAGTTCGAGAATGAAGGAAGGTTTTTCAGGAGGAAGGGATTCTTGGAAAACTAGGAGGTATGTCTTAATGGTAATTCCCAATGGGAATTTACCATGAAGTAAAAGTGAAGACTAATAAGAAGAATCATGGGGATAAATCTAATGAAATATTAATTTGAACCATAATGGGAGAGGGGGAAAATGAAAGAGTTAAATTAAACGAAACTAAAATGAAAATATACAAACTAGGACTCAGGGGATAAATGGTAAAAACAAAATTAAAATGAAAATTAAAAAGAAATAAATGAATATACATATATAAAAAAAACAAAAAAATCAAATTGTTTCTAATTTTAGGGGGAATGAAAAAAAATGAGAATGTACATATTATACATTAGGGTTTTAGACAAAAACACATCATGTAAAAATAGTCTATCCATGAAAAATTTATTTAACCCATGTAAAAACATTTCTAAAGTAATCTTGATTTTTCCCCATGTAAAAAATAAATATCAAGAGTAACTTAGGGGAAAACCATGGGGAATAAAAACCATGTGATTTTCCAAAACCAAGGAAAAAATACAAATGGAAATACATAAATAATAAATAAAATTTAAAATAAAGTAAAAATATATAAATTATGTACAAAAATAAAAATAAATAATAAATACGAAAATGAGGCTAAGTTACACACAAGTTAGGGTTACACACCAATCAAGGTTCCACACCAGTCAGGGTTCGAGACCTAGGGGCCAAAAATAGAAGTAAGGTATACCATGTAGATTTTGAATAATCATGTGCTTAAATCGGGTGGGTATGTAGTACAAAGGTGACGATCATTCAAATTTGGACGTGAAAAGCAAAAAGCGACCACGGGGGGGGAGATGACACATCATGTGGCAAATCAACGTAAAAAACAACGAATTCTATGATAAAAGGAGATCGATGCCAACCAAGCGCACCTTGATAAGATTTCAAGGACAGGGAATATGATCAAATCAGGGAATAGGCTCCCACATCAGGCCACAATGCATAAAACAGATTACAAAAAATAAAGAGAAAGCATTGGGTGACAACACGACAACGTCCTACATCCATGAAGCTCAATAGGTCTTTGGCCTGGGTTTTCCAAGAGAGGGGAGGCTGAAAGAAGAACCTAATAGATATTAATATGAAGAAGCTCATTCCTTTCAAACCTCAGGAATATCACAAGGGACTTCACTCGACCAAATCGATGACACAAACCTGATGAGGTGATCCTGATAGGTTTTCAGCCTTCAGGATTTGAATCAGTCTTAATACAATTCACACTCAACACTCCAAACATGGATTCCTGATAGAGGTAAATCTGATGAGTTTGTTGGATTACTGAGAGGGGGGTGAATCAGTAATAGAGCAATTAAATCCCTTTTAACCAAAATATGCAAGTGTTATATCAAAGTATCATTATCATCCAATAGTTGCAGAGTAAATAAACAATGAAAAAATGAGAAATCATACACATACACAGTACACCAGTGTTTTTACGTGGAACCCCAAAGCGGGAGAAAACCACATAATTCTTTTTCTTATATGTCTTTAAGAATTACATTCATTGGAAGCACCAAATTCCTTTGTTTTCCAGCTGCAACTGGAAGGAGGATCCAACCCCCTAATTTCTCAGGCTACAACCTGAGGGAAGCTCCAACTCCCCAATTATCTGGCTACAACCAGAAGGAGGCTACGACCCCCTATGTTCTCCGGCTACAACTGAAAGGTGGCTACAACTACATATCCTTACACCGTCCAACCTCCCTGAAATATAAGTAGAATGATGGAACCACTGTCACACTATCACTGTGAGATATACTACTGTAAACCTGTACCATAAATAAGTGCATCAACCATGCACCAACTTGTACCTCAACCTGTAATCAACCTGTACCATAAAAAAGTGCATCAACCATGCACCAACCTATACCAAACCTGTACCATGAACAAGTGCATCAACCATGCACCAAACCTGTACAAATAACATGTCACAACAACTTGTCCAAACAACCTGTCTCATCAATCTTATCAACCAAATCATATATACTCACCAAGATCAATCACCAAGACAACTCTCAAAGATATGCATCAACCAAGCATAACACAA
>ML816805.1:26496-41082 GCA_009831015.1 Picea engelmannii
TATATGATCACATACCTGCAAACCTTCCTTAACTTTAACAACAAGAGACTAGCATTTTCATCAAACTTTACTTTAGTCTCACATGACTAGTTTTGGATTAGTCAACAACCCTAACTTGAAATAATAATAACTATGTACCTGTACTGAATAAAGATTTGAAAATAGTACACAATTTTCTTCAGTGTGTTTTATGCAATTCATCCAGGTGTCACTACTTGGAACCTCTCATAAAAGGAGTTATAGAAAAAATGGCATACCTTGTTGAATTCTGGCTTATTCTATAGAGCGAACTTGAAGAGCGTGCCTCGCATGGAATATTTGTTGTATGGATATGAAAATTGTACACAAACTACTATAGAGTGTACTCTAACCAACACATTTGGTCTTATTGAATTTTCATCTTTCATGAAGAATTTATGACGTTTTTACCTGAAACACATGTTTTAGACTAGTTTCAGGACTAGCCACAAACCCTATTTTCCACGGAGTGTAACTCCAAAAATAAAATGATTCACAAGATGAAATTCGTACCACAACTACTTGGATATGTTTCCTCAATGGCCTCCCAATTTCACGGTCTGAATCATTCTAGAAATTTTTTTATTGTGAAAATGGTGAGATGACCTGTAAATAACATACCTTAGAAAGCATCATCAAAAGAATTTATCCTCCCTTGAATTTCGGCCTTCTTTACTTCATCTTCCCTCTAAAATTCGGATTAGATATATTTTGGTTACCTCAGTCACCTGTATATATTCAATATTCTCAAGTGTGATCAAAATGAGAGAGCCTTGCCTCTTATTTATACTCTCCAAGTAGCTTCCTTATAAGCATCTTCTAGGTCACTTTGCCCACATAGCCACTTTGTCCACATAGTCACTTATGTCCAACTTTGCCCAATCTTCCACTTGTCCATATATCCAATAGCCACTTGACCACTTAACCCATTTTCCTCATTTTAGGGTTAACCTTCTTATAACCACTTTTCATAATTAGAAAGTTCTCCATTTACTTTATTATTTAAATAATCCTCCTTGACTTTGTCATTTCACTTTATTATTTAAATAATAATCCTCCTTGACTTTGTCACTTCACTTTATTATTTAAATAATCCTCTTTTAATTTGTCACTTCACTTTATTATTTAAATAATCCCCTTTGCCTTGTCACTTCACTTTATTATTTAAATAATAATCCTCCTTGACTTTGTCACTTCACTTTATTATTTAAATAATCCTCCTTGACTTTGTCACTTCACTTTATTATTTAAATAATCCTCTTTGACTTTGTCACTTCACTTTATTATTTAAATAATCTTATTTAACTTTGTCACTTCACTTTATTATTTAAATAATCCTTTTTGACTTTGTCACTTCACTTTATTATTTAAATAATCTCTTCTTTGCAATCACTTTGACTACTTTGACCTTTTGGTGCTTCTAGATGACTCATGAGGGTTCTCTAGCTTCATATGACCATAACTCTCTAACTGTGAGGAGTTATGTGATGCTCCACATACCACCAAAAATGACATGGAATGTACTATCCATATAGAATAGTATTACTTGTAAATATATCAAACCTCATACCATTATACATCAAATAAACTTGGGTCCATTACCCAAACCTTTGTGCTATCGAAATTCGCTACCAGACTTTCTTCAAGGGTTGACATCGATGAAAACCAACCCAATTAATCAATAGAGTTCATGAGATATGACTGCGAGAAAGGTAGATATGATAGCCTTGCTATATTTATACCTTGGGACAATTGTAAGAAAAGGAGAACTTGCTTCTTGATGAGGGGGGGGGGGCTAGTAAGGATCAAGGTTTTAGACAAAGATCAAGGTTCCATCCTCATCAATGCAATGGTGATAAAAAACAAATCTAGATGATATTTGGGAGAGACAAGGCTCAGTTCATAATGTTGATTGTTGGCTTCAAATGACAGACAAGATCCGTGTAGAAAGAGGTCTATGCAGGAGGAATAATATCAAGGGATTCCTTCATGCATCTCAAGGTTGGAGAAATCATGTAAATGAATTGATCTTATGGACTTTCTCCTGCAACCACATAAAAGATGAGATCAATTATGCGAATAATAAGATATTTTCCAATATACCATAAACATTACATTCCCTTCCTTCAACAAATTTATAAATGAATGTTGGGTTTTTCCAAAGATATTCATGGGTGGTTGTAGATAAGTATCCTGAAAAACTGTATGTGTCAAGTATCAAACTCAAAGGAAGGATTAATTATTTTGTGATTCAAGCTAAGAATTTGAAACTGAAGAGTATTCCCAAGACATTAAGCACAACATGAAAGTAAGGGTATGCATAATGCATGTTGAAAAGTCAACAATAAATGTGTGTCTAATTTATTTTTCCCTTAAATAAATTGGACAATAAATATTAATCTATTATCTCATAATTACTTGAAATAGTTATCTGAAATGGATAATCAATTATCTATAGTAAATTCGAGTTCAAAGGTTGACTGGTGGGACATGGAAGTCGAATTAGTTGTAACTAAGTGACTTGAAGTTGTAACAGAGTTAACAGTGTAGTTATGTGAGTTGTGAAGTAGTTTAACTCAGTTAAGTGAGTTAAGCTCCAGTTATACTAGTTGTAATTGAACTTACACCAGTGAGAGTTCATTAAATTAATTATTACTTAATTCACAATCAATGATCTCACATGCAACTGAAGATTTACCACTGTTAACTACATGCATGTCAGATCTAGTGGAGACCCAATTGAGATAATAGGTGAAAGGGATAGTTTGGCTATCAGTTGTGATTTGTGTAAAGTGCACTCATGCAATCACACATATAGTGGATGTGCCCATGCGAAATGTGCAGCCTAGGAAAGAGGCAATTCAAATCATGTGCAATTTTTTCAATTGCAGGGATTGTGCAGAGGAGGCAGGTTGTCTGGAGGTAGAGAATTGGCACATGTATTTGCTGATTTTTGTATGACAGTGAGAGACGATTGTATTGTACTGGGATCTCTTGGATTAGAGTTTTGTATGAGATTGTTTCATGATCCATGATATACATAATATATGATAGTGGGTTTTTTAGCTTTATGCTTTCCCGGTAAAACATTTGTGTTATGTGCGATTGATCTTTCTTCCTAATATTGCAATTGATGATCGCGTTTTAAATTTCGCGAGAATATTAGTAGAAGTGATTATGTATTTAACAATGGCATATAATTGTTATATCAGGAGAATCTAGGCAATACATAATTTGCATTGAAAATTTCTACATGGTATCAGAGTGCAGAAGATTGCAGAAGCTGAGTTTGTGATTGGATAGAATTCGAATTTGCAAAAAGACTTTCTTGGTGCTACAGTTGATTCAAGATAGAAATGGCTTTCAATGGCTTGAGTTTAGAGTATGAATTCGAGGGAATATCGAACTACATTTCTTGGAAGGACAGAATGGAGGTAGTAATTGAAGACAATGGCTTGAAGGAATTCATTGACAAAGATGTTCTTAAGCCAGATGTTGCAGACACTGCAAATATTGATGCATGGAAAAAGAAAGTGGCAAAGGAAAGGAGGATCTTGTTGGAGGGAGTACGAGACCACATTTTCTCAAACCTCCATGGGAAAGACACACCATATGCAATGTGGAAGGCTTTGATAGATCTATTCCAAAACATCAGCGACCATAGGAAATTGGTGCTTAAAGATAAACTTGGGAATATCAAGATGGACAAGGGTGAATCATTCCAAAATATCTCATGAAGTTTGTCCAATGTTGGGATGAGCTGGGGAGTGTGGGAATAAAAGTTTTTGATGATGATTTGGTGAGCTTGGTGCTCCTAGGAATTCCCAAGAATTGGCACAGTTATCAAGACTCTGTCAATGGAAGGGAAAATTTTCCAGATTGGGAATGACTATGGTCGGATATAGTGCAGGAGGAGTTCAGGAGGAACACCAGAGATGGCTCTTCATCAAAGAATGATGATGAAGAGGATTGTGCTTTGGCTGCCAAGGCAAGGAAAGGGAAGGGGAAGAAATTCCATTCAAAATCTGAGTCTAAAGGTAATAAGTTGGATTTTTCCAAAGTGAAGTGCTTTCACTTTCACGAACATGGGCATCTCACTACTAATTGTCTGCAGAAGAAGAAGAACAAGAAGGTTATTGGAGTTGAAACTGGTGAGGCCCTTGCCTCACAATTTGAACTTGACTTCTCCTTGATTGCATGCATGTATTCAAGTGCATTGGGATCGGTGTGGTATTTGGATAGTGGCTCTTCCTTCCACATGACGGGAGATAAGGAGTTTTTCAGTGAGTTGGAGGAGAGAGATCTCAAAATGCATATAGAGATGGGAGATGATGGATGATACAGTGAAACTGGCATTGGTACCATTACCTTTCAGAGGGATTTAGATAAACCATTTCAATTGAAATTTTTTATGCATGTTCCAGGTTTGAAGAAAAACCTGGTCTCAGTCGCAATGTTGGAGGACAGAGGCTATGATGTTGTTTTCAGCGGTGGAAAATATTTTTTGCAACATAAAACAACGGGTCAAGTCAAGAGGATAGGGATTCTAGTTAAGAATATCTACATGTTGGAGATAGATGGATGCGCTGCCATGATGGGCAAGGTAGAAAAAGTGGTGAGCCAGGATGAGGGTGAATTATGGCACAGGTGATTGGTCCATCTTCATCATGGAGCCTTGAAGATCATGCAACAAATATCTACTGGACTTCCAATGGGAACACTTGCTCAGTTAGATCAGTGCAAGGGTTGCACCATGGGGAAGTATGTAAAGTCCACCTTTCAGGAAAAGGAGAATCGTGCTTCGGTGATCCTGGAGAGATTTCACATAGATGTGTGTGGACCATTCTCGATTGCTTCAACAGAAAAACATAAGTATTATGTTATTTTTGTTGATGACTTTTATCGTAAATGTTGGATCTTCTTCATGCAGAAGAAGGATCAAACATTCTCAAAGTTCTGTGAGTTTAAAGCATTGGTGGAGAAAGAGTCGAGGAAGCAAGTGAAATATCTAAGGAGCGACAATGGTGGAGAATACATCTTTAACAAATTAAAATACTTCTGAAGAAAATAAGGAATTCAAAGAGAACTCATAACGCCTCATAACCCACAAAAAAATGGGGTTGCAGAGAGGAAGAACAAAACGATCATGGGTGCAACACGGGCGATGTTGCATGATTACGGCCTACCAATGCATTTATGGAAGGAAGCATGCAATACTGTAGTTTATGTGAAAAAATATTGTCCTCATAGAGTACTTGGCATGGGTACACCTAAAGAAGCTTTCACTGGTAAGAAACCTAATGTTTCTCATTTTAAGATTTTTGGCTCATCTATTTATGTGCATGTGACCAAGGATGCTAGAAAGAAGCTAGAACCGACTGCTGAAGTTGGGATATTTGTGGGGTACACAGAAACACCCCATAATTATCGTGTGTATTTCCCTAATAGTAATATGATTGTTATGCAACAAGATATAAAATTTGATGAGGGGAATGCCATGCGGTTGTTGCTTGAGAGGGATCTAGACTTGCATGCAGAGGAGGAACTGTTGGTTCCCAAAGATGAGTCTCAATATGTGGATCAACCACATGAGGAGGTTCATGGAGTGGAGGAAGCCACTCAAGTAGAGCCATCCATCATAAATGGAAGAAAGCGCACCACGAAAGCTGATAGATTGAGACTAGATGTTGCACAGAATGTAGGATCACCTACTTCACAGCGTAGGCAGAGACAGTCTCCTGATCGATTTACTGGATACATGGCTCTCATGAGAAAATGTATTGTGACTGAACCATATTCCTTTCAGGAAGAAGTGCAGGATCCCAATTGGGTAGATGCAATGATTGAGGAGTATGACTCCATTGTTAAAAACAGTGCATGGGAAATTGTCCCAAGATCGGTCTACAAATCAGTGGTAGGTTCGAGATGGATCTACAAGGTAAAGCAAGTTGTTGATGGGAGTGTTGAGAAATAAAAGGCCAGGTTTGTGGCTCGGGGCTTCTCACAGATCGAGGGGATAGATTATGATGAGACTTTTGCACCTGTCGCAAGGTACTCTTCCATAAGATCCATCTTTGCACTCTCAATACAGATGGGTTGGTGCATTCATCAGATGGATGTAAAAATTGTGTTTCTCAATGGGATCATTGAGGAAGAAGTGTACATTAAGAATCTAGAAGGTTTTGAGATCTTTGATAGTGATTCATATGTGTGAAAACTCAAGAGAGCGTTGTATGGGCTGAAGCAAGCACCCCGTGCTTGGTACACTCGGATAGACAACTATTTCACCGGACTAGGCTTCACCAAAAGTGAAGCGGATGCAAACCTATACCAAATTGTGGTAGAGGGTAGGCTTTTAATCATTGTTCTTTATGTTGATGATTTAATACTGACTGGCGATGAGCAGTTGATACACTCATGCAAGGAGGACCTTGCAAAGGAGTTCGAGATGAAGGATTTGGGCCTCCTTCATTATTTCCTTGGATTGGAAATATGGCAGCAAGATGGTGAAATTTTTATGTCTCAAGGAAAGTATGCAAGGGAGATAGTAGGTAAGTTGCAAATGGAGGGATCCAAACCCATGGATACTCCTCTTCTAGGAAACTGGAGGAAAGAGGATGCTACTTCTGGAGAGGTAGTGGATGCTACTGTCTATCGACAGTTAGTGGGTTCACTAATGTATCTAGTGAACATGAGACTGGACATTTACTATGCAGTTAACCAGCTGAGTCAAGTGATGGTTAAGCCTACCAATCTCTTTTGGAAGGCGGGTAAGCATGTCCTAAGATACCTGAGGGGCACATATGAGTATGGATTATGGTACATATAGACGAATGAGGTGAAGTTGCATGGCTTCACGAATGCAGAATGGGCGGGCAACCCAATAGACATAAAGAGCACATCAAGGGGGATCTTTAGTATCAGATTTACAAGTGTTTCTTGGTACAACATAAAGTAGAGATATGTGGCACTCAGTTCAACGGAAGCAGACTACATGGTAGCGATTCAAGCTGCATGTGAGGCTATCTAGATGAGAAAGATCTCGGTTGGTTTGTTTGGTTCTCATTTAGATCCAATAGTGATTCATTGTGATAATCAGAGTTGCAATAAACTCTCGATTAAACTTGTGTTTTATGATAGATCTAAGCATATAGATATCCGGTATCATCATCTCAGATATTGTGTGCAGAGGAAGATCATGTTGCTTCAGTACATTCCTACGGAAGATCATGATGCAGACATTCTGACGAAGGCACTCACCAGGAGAAAATTTGAATATCATAGAGACAGGATCGGGGTGAAGGATAATCCCTTTATTGTTGAGAGGGAGTGTTGAAAAGTCAACAAGAAATGTGTGTCTAATTTATTTTTCCCTTAAATAAATTGGACCATAAATATTAATCTATTATCTCATAATTACTTGAAATAGTTAACTGAAATGGAAAATCAGTTAGCTATAGGAAATTTGAGTTCAAAGGTTGACTGGTGGGACATGGAAGTCGAATTAGTTGTAACTAAGTGACTTGAAGTTGTAACAGAGTTAGAAGTGTATTTATGTGAGTTGTGAAGTAGTTTAACTGAGTTAAGTGAGTTAAGCTCAGTTGTACTAGTTGTAATTGAACTTACACTAGTGAGAGTTCAGTGAATTAATTATTAATTAATTCGTAATCTGTAATATCCCTCGGCTGAAGCCAAATGTAAATATAATCCAAGTATATTTAAGCTAGTGAGCTGTTTAGACATCATTTTTGTAATACACCTTTTATGGCATGGTGCATGCATATACTTCGCAGTAAAGGGATGTAATGTTCACATTTCTGAATACCACGTGTAGTAACTAAGGTGCGCGCAACCTTAAAGACAGAGGATACAATGTGTAGTAACTAAGTGCGCGCAATATTAAGGTCAGCAAACATTTGTGTATATAATATGCATTATAGGCTGGTGAGACAGTATTGTAAGCCAAAATGCTTATGTCTTGGACTTAGGCCAGCACGCCTAGATGTGAAGGGCCAATGCATCTACTTTGTACATGACTCATGATTAATATAAAGTACATCACTGCACGCAGAACGACCACGATAAAAGAGATGGGGGATTGAACTTCACCAGTTAGGGAAAGGGAGGGCCAAAAGTCAAGGGAATATTATATTAATATTTCCCAAAACATAAATTATGGATAATTTTATCCTAAGTTCTAAAGTTGGGGACAAGTGGACAAAAGTAACTTCTGATATGACAAGTGTCAAGTTGGGGACATGCATTCATATCATGGGGAAACTTAGCCCAGTGGGGTGAATTGGAGAGGAGGAGAGCAGATGAACAGAGAACAGAGAGGGGGGGGGGGACCAGCAGGCTGACCATCATTTTTGACAGAGAGAGTTCACAGTGATTCCAAAAAACACACTCAGTTATCCAGTCAATGACTCCATGACCATTTCACTCATACATTCAGTTATCCTTGAGACAACCATTCCACCTTTCTGGAATCCCTTTCCCTATCCCTTTTGGTTGGTGTACCTCGTTAGCTTGGAGTGGGATTGAAGAAGCGGGTTGTCAGGCCCGTGAGCAGTTTTCTAGGTGAGAGAATTGCTGGGGATTGAATTCCATAGGTGCTAAACTGTAGCTACAACGCTTGGAGACTTCCGGTTCGGCCTGTTGCTAAAGCCCTGGAAGGGAAGTGGGGCAACCGAGGGACTGTTGAGCAGAGAAAGGGCACACTTCCTTGGGTGGGATAGGCATGTGGGGAATGAGAGGATGTAGGTTGTTAGTTGAGTGAGCACCTGAGACGGAGTATTTTTTGTTTTCCATGAGCCTTATCCTGGATAGGAATCCCTTTCCCTATCCATTTTGGTTGGTGTACATAGTTAGCTTGGAACGGGATTGAAGAAGTGGGTTGTCAGGCCCATGAGAAGTTCTATGGGTGAGAGAATTGTTGGGGATTGAATTCTGTATGTGCTAAACTGCAGCTACAGTGCTCAAAGACTTCCAGTCTGACCTGTTGTTGAAGCCCTAGAAGGGAAGTGGGGAAGCCAAGGGACTGTTTAGCAGAGAAGGGGCACACTTCCTTGGGTGGGACAGGCATGTGGGGAATGAGAAGTTGTAGGCTGTTAGTTGAGTGAGCACCTGAGACATAGTCTTTCCTGTTGTCCATGAGCCTTAGCCTGGATAGGAATCTCTTTACCCTGGGTGGAGTTCAGTCCCAGCTCGGGGGTGATTCACTGTTGAGAGTGATGAACAGTGTAATCTATGGCTGGGAGGTTCGTGGACGGTCTGTAAGAAGTTGGTGACAGTCTTTTAAAGATAAATATCGAGTGTATGATATATGGATATGTTGTTTTTTTATTCACATGCCCATGTTACGATTTTATCATATATGTGACTATGAATGCTTGTGTGCTTATGGGTAATTTCCTGTAAATGATTCATATCGGTAATTACTGTTATTTCAATATAAAAGTCATGAGTTATAGAAAGTAATGGTTTGTTTATATTTATATGTAAAGATTCCGCTAGCGTGTTGTATGTATATGTTTTAGTTGCATGCAGTCTAAAGAGTAAATTTAGGTGGAATTGATTAGTTGACTACTGGGTATGCTACTGTATGTTTCACAGTATGGGAACAAAAATGTTCCCTAGAGTAGCATGGTCCGACCTCACGACTGGAAATGTTACTGACTGGCGTCAGAGCATGAGTGGTTGCTCTGGAGTGGCATACCCCAGCCTCAGGTTGGTCGAGGGGGTCGTTACAGTTTGGTATCAGAGCCCCAGTTTAACACTAAGCATGGATGAACCAGAAGGGTGCAATCGAAGTGAATATTCACAGAAAAGTAACTTTTAAGTGACCGGAATTAGAGTCATAAAGTGTCCTTGGAAAAGGTTGGCATACTAGCGTGCGCGGTAAATTGTGGCACCGCACGGAAGATTATTATGCATAGATGCACATACTGAAAATTAGTCTTGTGTGGTAAGCACACACATAGTAAGGTGCACATAGAGTGTCCAAGTATTTCCTAACATAGAGGAGTTTGTTTGGTACGCACATAAGTACGAGTATAAGTTGTTTTGCGACAGTGTATTCAGTAGTGTGCGCAGATATTTGAGCACGAAGGAATATTTTAAACTTGACAAGGTGCATGCATAGGACGAAAATGCATGTGGAATATCGGTGTGCAGTATCAAAACTATACATAGTGGATATTGGCGCACAATGCCAGAATAGTGTGCGTAAGTAGTCGGTATGACGAAGAAGAAATGCACAATAGATGTAGGTGCGCGGAGAAGCGTTTACCTTGTAATATTGCTAGGTACAATACTATAAATGAATAGGTCAAGTTAATGCGTGTAAAGTTTCTTGGAAGGTGAGGAGTCTGAGTTTAAATTGCATAATAATAAAAGAAAAATAAACACATAACCGCATTGAAGCATTAATTTCGAATTAATTTCTTCTGATTTAGACAGATGAAAATAAAATATAAGATTACAAGAAAAACTTATTATAAAAGAAAACAAGAGTCATAACATCACCAGATATAAATTGTAATAAAACAGTCTAAAATCCATTTCTGTATTTATATAATCATATTAATCACAAAATTACAAAAGGGTGATGACAACAGTTAGCCTCTTGTAAAAAGGGTCATTGAAGAACATGCCTATCATCTCTTGTACTCTTTAACTCCGCTACTGGCTGTTCAAAATTCATTGAGACATGCTTATCTTAGTTGAAGACTTACTTCAACTTAGTGATCTCCACCTTTAAACAAGAGTCTAACCAGACCGGTTGATTTTCTCCAACACTTTCGACCACTTCAACCGTAGATTCCTCCTTCTTATGTCACTTACTCCTTTTCTTCTTAGCGGTTTTCCTATTGATGATTAAATCCTTTATAATCGGATTCAACCTAACTTCCAATCGCGAGTCTATAACTGACTCTGTGTGGAACTTAGTTTCTATAAGGTGCACGAGGACCCTTTCCTCCTTATTTGCAGGAAAGCCTAGCATGTTGCTCGAATAACCAGTCTCACTCGACTTAGCTTTGTCCATGTATCTCAGGTTGAGGATACCGAAATGTGTCTCTACAAAGAGCAGAAAGTCGAGCAACTTGAAGATTACTACGCTTATGGATACACATATATATTCATACTTGGGGAGTGGTAATTATATAACTCCATTTATGAAGCACATACAAATTACGTACAAAGAGCGTTGGGTTTCCATGCTCGGACAATCCATTTTGAATTATTATCTTTTGAGTTTGCTACATGGTGGCATCCAGCTATCGTCACATGGCTGTGAAGTATCGAACAAATGAAACAGGGTGATCTTACTAGCCGCCGCCCGCTCCACAAGTGGTGGATTTGACATGTTGAGACACGTGATACCGCGTCTTGGTGAAAGTGGTTTCGACAATACCACCTTCTTACGCAAGTGTATCTCGGAAGACACTACGTGTCAGCATTCTCGAGATTTGGTTCTTATCTAGAATTGTCATGGTGATAACACTAAGAAACCGGGAGTGATAATGTTGATGTGTATGTTGAACTGAAATGGTGCATATTCTCATGAATTGCTGATTTGTTAGTCTGATTAGTTTCGATGGTTGCATGTTTTGTAGAATTAAAAAAACTCGGTCAAGTCAGACCAGTGCAGAGTTTGTAGGAATGGAAGAGGCATAGGAGAATTACAATCATCTAGAGAAGAGCAGAAGGATGGATTTCCATTTGGGCATGGAAGGAATGAACTCCAACAGACATGGAGAAGAAAGGAATGAAGATATGAATATGGCTGAGACCATTAAGAATTTGCAGAAGGATGGCCAAAGCCATAAAGCTGATAATGAAAGGCTTATGAAAGCCAAAGATCAGAAGGATGACTTCAACATGAAACTATTGGAAGGTTTGAACAGAATAGAGAGGAAATTGGCTAAGGAGAGTGACTCAAGTAGATTTGAGAGTCACAAATCTTCAGAGGAGAAGAGAGAAGTAAAAAGTGCTAGTAGACATCACCATCATCCCCATAGACATTCCCTTAAGAGAGCAGGCAACAAATCAAGTCTATCCCCTGCCAGAAGGTATAAGAGATCTCGGGTGGATGAGCTGTGAGGAGAAACGAACAAAATCAAACCTCCTACTTTTGATGGTGAGCACCAGAAGGATGAAGATGTCGAAACATGGTTTCTAGGCATGAGGAAGTATTTTCAATTGCATAATTATTCTTCTCATGATGAAGGTAGAATCGCTATTTATCAACTCAAAGGAAAGGCCTCCATGTGGTGGGATCAACTTGTGCAGGTACAACACATTGTAGAGAAACGTGTTACTTGGAGAGAATTCAAGAAGTATTTTGAGAAGAAATACTTGACCAAGAGATACTATGGCAAGAAAATTAAAGAGTTATTTAAACTCAAGCTTGGAAGTACGACCATCGATGAATATGAGAGAAGGTTTCTGGAACTGTTGAAGTATGTCTCTTTCATTAAGGATGAGACAGTCAAGATTCAACGGTACTTAAGTGGATTTCCATCGTTCATCATTGACAAAATACAGTATGATGATCCCAAGACATTAGAAGAGACCATAAGGAGAGCTAAATGCTTATATGACCAACTAAAAGCAAGACTAGCTTTCCAAAAGTCTTGGGAAGACAATAAGAAATTCAATATGGATAAGAGGAAGAAGGGATCTATGCCACCATTATTCAGAAATAATCCACAATGGAAGAAAACACATAAGGAAACCAGAGTGATTGACACAGGGAGTCAAGGGCCAATACAACCACCTATGCAATGTTGGGGTTGTAAAGGAGACCATAGGTTTAGAGATGGTCCTCACAGAGGAAAAAAAGGTAGGGTTGTTCACAATGTACAACGAGCTGAGATAGTAGAGGACATGGGAAGAAATGTTTCAAGGATTTATGCAACCCTGGACAACAAGCAAGCAGAATATAAGTCCCACATGATTGAAGTGGAAGGTATGATCAACAACCAAACTCTTTCTATTTTAACTGATTCAGGAGCTAGCCATAGTTATATAGACCCAAAGATGGTGGAAATTTTTCATTTTCCAAGAAGCAAGCATGGGAAATCCTGGTTGGTGGAACTGGCTATAGGATCCAGAAGAAAAGTTAATGATATGGTTAAGTCCTGCCTCATAGACATGAATGGACTAAATACCAAGGTAGATTTGAACATCTTACCCTTAGGTTCCTATGACTGTTTAATTGGGATGGATTGGTTGGAACCACATCATGCTCTATTGGATTGTCATAACAAAGCATTCACTTGCTTGGATGAATAAGGGAACCAAAGGAAAGTGCAGGGAATTCCCAAGGCAGTAACCGTTAGAGAAATTTCAGCATTACAGCTGAAGAAATGTTATAGAAGAGGATTTCAAATATTTGAAGCTCATATGGAGGAGACACCTAAGGACAAGGTGCCAAATTTGGAGAATTATGCAGTCCTGAAAGAGTTTGAATATGTATTCAAGGAAGTTCCAGGACTACCCCCAAGGAGAGACATTGATTTCTCTATAGATTTCATGCCTAGAGCAACGCCAATATCAAAGACTCCTTACAGGATGAGTACACTAGAATTGAAGGAGTTGCAAATGCAGCTTGAAGAACTTCTGAAGAAGGGGTATATACTCCCAAGTGTATCACCTTGGGGTGCCCCAATCTTGTTTGTGAAAAAGAAAGATGGAATGTTAAGATTTTGCATTGACTTCAGACAATTGAATAAAGTGACTGTTAAGAACAAATATCCTCTACCAAGGATTGATGATCTCTTTGATCAATTGAAGGATGCAAGGATATTTTCAAAGATAGATCTCAGATTAGGATACCATCAAGTAAGAATTAAAAAATAATATATTAGCAAGACCACCTTCAGGACAAGGTATGGTCATTATGAGTTCATGGTGGTACTGTTTGGATTGTCAAATGCACCAGCTGTTTTCATGTGCTTAATGAATGGTGTTTTCCGAGAGTATTTGGACAAGTTTTTCATTGTCTTTTTGGATGAAATTCTTATATATTCCAAGTCAGAGGAAGAGCATGAACACCATTTGAAGATGGTGTTGCAAGTATTAAGGGAGCATCAATTGTATGCCAAATTGAGAAAGTGCTCATTTTATCAGAAACAAATTCATTATTTGGGGCACATCATCTCAAAAGATGGGATAGAAGTGGAACCTGAGAAGGTAGAAGCCATTAGAGAATTGTCAACACCAAAGAATGTGAAAGAGGTCAGATCTTTCATGGGCCTTGCAGGCTACTACAGGAGATTCATTGGAGGATTCTTGAAGATAGTACACCCAATCACTTCCTTGCAAAGGAAAGGTATGAAGTTTCAGTGGACATCGAACTGTGAAAGGAGTTTCCAACATTTGAAACAATTATTGACAAGTGCGCCAATACTAAGGATCGCAGACCCAAATGAAGATTTCATTGTATGCACAGATGCATGTAATGAAGGACTGGGTGGAGTCCTCAGTCAAAATGGATTTGTGATATGTTATGAATCAAGGAAGTTGAAGGAGAATGAAAGAAACTATGCCACTCATGATTTG